>MU158963.1:57652-311879 GCA_015888305.1 Antheraea pernyi
ATATATATATAGCAGCTAATGTATATATGTACAGTACGAAAAAGAAAAAAATTACAGTAATAAGTTGAAATAGATAAAATATTCATTTTTGTTTTTCCTAAAATCAAAACTACGTAGTGTCATGATACACATATTAAACTACATAGAGAAAACATATTACTTTTATTTTTGATTTTCTTAATTTATTCTTTTGTATATGTGTGTCTGTATTGTGTATTCTTCTGTTTACAATAGTACCTCTTAAAATGAAATAAAACCAATATTTATATTTGATTAGTTTTCTCCTTTCCACAGGCTGGTAACGCACTTGCGACTCCCCTGGTGTTGCTAGTATCTATGGACGGTGGTGATCACTTAACATCAGGTGACGTACAAATTCGTTTGCGTCCTTTTGACATAAAAAAAAAATTAACTGACTAAAGTAGAACAAATAGTGTGTGTTATGTTCTATTGTTGTAGTGACCACAATATAACTATTTACCCTCTGAGTCATATTTATTACTCAATTATATAAATCCATTGTTTGTTTATTATACCTATACCGAGGTTTCTTAGTACGTCCCTTCTTTTTTCAATACACTTTATTATATAATGATAAAAAAATGCTATTGTTTTTATTTATCACTACACATTGTAAAACAAAGTCAAAAACTACAGAACGGATTATCTTAAGGTTTTTTTTTATTTTAATGTAGCACGACAAAATGACTGCACTGTGCCTGATGGTAAGCACGGTACAATCCAAAAACAATGGCGACCACCGAGTGACACACTATCCGTCACAGGTCGCCGCTGTCATGCCGGCCTGCGAAAAGCTGGATATGCACAGGCTGATCCCGAAACGCGACCCACAGAAGCGAATCACTATGACGGGCTTTTTCGCCATATACATGGTGGTTGCGACCCAGTCAGGCTGTAGAACCCTACCACCCCGCAAAGAGATAAAGTGATTCATGAGGAAGGTTTATGTATACAGTTTGTCAATGTTTTTTGGAGTTGTACTTCTTTTGGCGCGTTAGGGAAAAATCATGAGAGTAAATTTTTACGATGCGCGCGCACACTGTCACGAAAAACCAACACCCTGAAGTTAGCTATAGTCAACTTTTTCTATTGTTAGTGTCGTTTTTTCTACAAACTTAGTACACACACATTTTTTTAATTTTATTCCACCCTTGGAACGTCTGCCGGACCCTATAGTTTCAATTACAAAATAGAAGCTCACATGCAATATATAAGATAACATTAAATGTGTACTAGGCTGATAAAAAATCTAAAAACACGTACTGAAATATCTTCGGGTTAGTAAAAGAAACGCCCGTGGAAAGCGGGACACTTAATATCAATAGGTTTGGGGACTTCTATTCTTACAATGTTTTCCAACATCGTTAAGCGATAAACGCTATCAATTGAAACTAATAACTGTAAGCGAATTCCAAAAAATCATACACGTCAGGGTTCAAACTTGTGAATAACGAATCGATATTTTGTCGACGTTTGCGATTTAAGGATAATAAAATAAGTAATTATTTTTAAAAAAATGCATCACCTACATCGAGATACAACTGCAAATAGCTTCCAGTAAAGTCCATGTTAGATATATTCGATATCACAGAGACTTTCCTTTTCCGTGCCGCTTCACTCATACTGCCACTTGACTTCACCCGCGGCATGGCGGCCACGGAAGCGGCTGTCGTAAGCGTCGGGTATATCTTAGAGATTTTCTCAAACTCTTGCAGCGGTTTATCGCACGTCTTCGCCCGAGGCAGCCCTATAGTTCTAACCGATGGATGATTCATATTGGTGTGGGATCGTTGCGTTGTCAACTTTGACAATGGATGCGCAACTAACGGGTTGGCTTCGAATTTATCCTCATTCTCCTCATCACTTTCCAGTATACACTCCATTTCCTGGAAACATTAAATTAGTTAAAACATATTGTATTTAACTGGAAAGAAACAGTTCGGTCAGTGAGAGCGCTGGAGGCCTACCTCCCCCTACCCCAAACACAGACTGGCAACGCACTTGAGACTCTCCTGGTGTTACTAGTGTCTATGGACGATGGGGATCACTTAATATCAGGTGACCCACCAGTTTGTTTGCCTCCTATGATATAAAAAATAAAATAGAATATCATACAGTAGTTTGTTAGACACTAGTGGTTTACTCGAGTTGTGGACTGTCTTTTTTATTGCAGTTTTGACCTTTGGTACTACTTAACGCCTACAATACTATTACAAATTCTGAACTATCTTTGTAAAAAAAAATTACGTCACTGCTTGCTTAACAGTGTTATGACATATATGTAGCTTAGAAACTATAAAAAGAGATCTATCTACCAGTAAAAGATTCGTCAAAATCGGTGGAGCCGTTTGAGAAACAAAACGAACACTTAAATTTTGTACGTATACATAAATACACTCACAATGAACGACTACAATAACTCAAATAGTATTAGTACCTTTCTAAATCTATAATCGCAAACCGTAAATGGTGTCAGCCTAAAACCTTACATGTGCATTATCTTATGCAACGTTACGAAAGAATGAAAAATCGATTGAACTAAGTAAGACACATTCATATAAGCTGCGCTAAAGAAGAAACCATATCGAGTATTTGTTTGTTCTTAATAATATACTGAATGAACAAGATAACTTTGTATTTATTTGTCAATATATAGTAGATATACAAACTTGTTTATACGAGTATCTGAGGATGTCCCATTTTGAAACACTATTTTGTTTCTCAAGTCTTACTAGAAAATATGTTACGTTTATGAAATTGGGAAACGTTTAGAAAACAATAGACCGCATTCGTGGAAGTGTATGGTTGTTGTATGAATTTATAATCGTGAAACATTTTTCAATTCCCACAAAGGAGGAAATAGTAGTTGGATATGAATTGGCAGTGGTTCGTTGTGGGTTTAGTACTATTATTATGTAAGTACATCTGTTTTATTATTATGTATAGGTAATAAGTACATCACGAGAGGTCAACACATTGCCATAATTATTAAGGTCATTTAACTTAAACTCCAATTGTTATCAATGTAAATATTTTTTAAAATGTTGTGCGACCTCTTAAAAACCTTCAATCAATCAAAATTTGTTACAGTGCCAACTAAAATCTAGCTTACGCGAGTCTTGGCAAAAGAATAATCAGTCAAAATGTGTCCTAGTGTACGTGAATTAAGTATAACATTTCTCTTTTAAGCTATGTACACGAACGCGCAAAATCAGGGTACCGTTTTCTGAATGTATGTCAATTTTATGCTAATAATGGTAGAAGCATAGACTTTATACTAATAAAATATAGCTTTTTAATGAAACGTAGAAGGAACTAAAATAAGTTTTTTGAGTACCATGCAATTTGCATAGTGATGATTGGTGATTTTAATCTGTGATGATTGATTTTAGATGATGATTAGATTAGTGACGATTTTAGAAGATGGTAGAGCCACGCTGTACTGGCTACTATTACTGGTTTTAGCATGAATGTGTCGGCTCGCCCGGGTTAGTACCACCCTCTCACAGAACATCGACGTGAAGTAACAGTGTTTGCATTGTTGCGTTTCGTTCGGTCAGTGAGAGCGCTGGAGGCCCACCTCCTTTCCCACCCTACCCCTCCCCCATACACATGCTGGCATCGCACTTGCGACTCCCCTGGTGTTGCTAGAGTCTATGGACGGTGGTGATCACTTAAAATCAGGTTACACACCTGGTCATTTGCATCCATTTGAAATAAACAATGAAGGTCTTTTTCTAAGCCAGCCTGGTTAGCTACCAATTTTATGTTGAACATATGTCGCCATACACCTATAGGTGTGTTCCGATAGCTACAATTAAAAGCCCATTCCCTCTAGGCTTAGCGTGTATACCATGTTAGACCACAACGTCATTTAAAATCAGGTGAAACTGTGGTCGAATGCTTTTATAAATCTACTGTCGGCCTGTCCCGGCTTCGCACGGGTGGACAACTGTTTTAAACATTTGGGTTAAACATATGTGATATATCCAATCTACACCAACGCCAATGATACGGTAGGTATAAGTTACTTAAGTCCTTTATAAGGCTTTTATATGAAATATTAAAATTCACGCACATTCACAGGCTGTAGTTCGCAATCGACCGGCACCTCTATAAGATGTCTTTTCACTGGTTGGAGAAGGCAAGAGCCTAAAACCGCGTGGAACGCCAAAGCTCCCAGAATAACAACGGTCCATCGGAAACCGAACTCTTCAAGTAATAGCTCGACCAGTTGCGGCATCACCATCAAACCAAAGCCGGTACCAGCCATCGACAAACCGACGGCTTGACCACGTTTCTTAGAAAAGTAATGGTTAAGTGAAACGAACGACGATGAAGAGGCAAGTCCCACACCAAAGCCTGAAAATAACATAATAACTTAAGTGAAAATTCAATACAATTATATTAGAGCTTTTTTTATTGTAGAACGGCATTATGACTGCACTGTGCCTGATGGTAAGCACAGTACAATCCAAAAATAATGGCGACCACCGAGTGACACATTATCCATCGCCGGTCACCGCTGTCATGCCGGCCTTCGAAAAGCTATACACAGGCTGATCCCGAAACGCGACTCGCAGAAGCGAATCACTATAACGACGGGCTTTTTCATCACGTAAGTAAGTAAGATCACGTCAAGTGGACCCCCCTTTTCCCATTTGATCATGGAATTAAAATTAATATATTTCAATATATAGTAGTCATCAATAATGATACCATAAAACGGTTTTTAAAAATTTTTTTTTGTTGACTTTGACATTTTTGTAGACTTTTAATTAAAAAATGTATTACAGAGAAACCGTAAAAGATATTTCAATGACATATTCAGGATGTGTTGTTAAACATTTATAGTTTAATAAATAATCGATAATTTGATATTATTTCTTTATTAACATATTGTTAATAAACTTTTAAATAAGCAAATGAAAATTGTAATGACTTCTCCCACAAATTATGAAAAAAAAAAAGTTTTTAGTTTTTAAGTTTTCAAAATTTTCATTTTTTTTTTTCTAAAAATAAAAATTTTAAAAATCCGTTTTAGTGTATCATTATTGATAGTGACTACTTTATGTCGAAATATATTAGTTTTAATTCCATGATCAAGTGGGAAAAGGCGGGTCCACTTGACGTGATCTTACTCATTATTACTAGCTGTGACCGCGACTCTGTCCGCGTGGAACCTAATGTAAAGAAACAGTGACTAATAAAATCATCTGAATGTATGAAGTCCATTTACTTATCCACTTCTCTCTCGTACTTAAGTCGCGTCATCATTAAAATTACAATAACTTTTGATAGGATGAGCCGATTTTAATGAAACCAATACTAAATGTTACTCGAGGATATGCTTTATGATTTTTTTTGGTGAGGTTTTATCCTGAACGCAGTACTTTAGCAGTGAAGCGTATTCAAACAAACACACAGACATTTGACTAAAATTGATTGAAATGTAAAAAAAAAGTAAAAAGTATTTATTTAACAAAATGATGTTACATGGCACAAAAATAACTGTAGACTCCCGCACTAGCAACTGAATCCTATGTCGCGGGTAATCATTCAAAACTACGTTACAAAATGTATAAAATGTTAGGGCCGTCAGTGGCTTACAATAATGTATCTTATTACTTATTCCAAGACACCTGCAATATTATTTTTTTTACAAAAATCTAAAAAAGACAGACACGTAACAGTTACATTCTTATTATATGTATGTAACACATATTACTTCGTAATTATCATTTTAATTTTTTCCAATGTTTAAAATTACTAAAAAAGGAGATGTGAATGGTTTCTAAAATAAAAAAAAAAAAACATGCTATGAGGATAAAGGCTGCAGTTTATTTAACACTAGCGGGCCCTTCAGACGTTGTCCCGCCCTTATAGCCTTGACTATAAAAAAATCCATCACAAATTATATACTAAAACGTTCCTCGTGAATCACTTTATCCACTGGTGAAAACCACATAAAAATCCGTTCAGTAGTTTTTGAGTTTATCGCGAACAGAAAGACAGACAGACGCGGTAGGGGACTTTGTTTTATACTATGTAATGATTTAATCATATCGCCATTGCAAATAAAACATTGAGTTTTGAGGAAAAATCATCTGACGATAGTAACAACGATCTATTTTTAGTTCAATTATCTAACGCCTCGATGCCTTCATAGCTTAACCAACTAGGGAAAAAAGACTGTGAACTATAAGGATAAACACCTGTACAAGGTAAGTTACAATTTACTCGTTATATTTAATAATAGCTAATACCCGCGACATCGTCTGCATTGTTTATTATCTTAGCAATATGTTTTATGAATAGAAGGAAAAACATTTAAAAAATTGATTAGCCCACCTTTTCACAGAAACACATAATGCGTATAACATCGCTAGTTTCTTAGAACTTTAATAACCAAATATAGAGACAGCAAATTTAATTAATATATCTCGAAAGGTGAGGTTGAAATTTTTTTTAAATTAAAAGTCGTTGAGATTGTCATTCTAAAAAAAAAGGAAAAATTACACAGGACAACAAAAAAAAAATTTTTTTTCTTTGTTTCTGTTCTCTTACTTAAATTCTGATTCTAGACATTGAAAAACACTTAAATATTCATATTTAGCTCGTAAAGTTTGCTTTGGTCTGATTTACGTTCATAAACAAAAGATTACTACTACATCTGAACGAATTTAAAGACAACATGGGAGCCTACTCCGAGAAACAAGGAGAACGTTTTCACCAAGATGTGATGGACTTTGAACGGCGATATCAAGGGCAGTACAACGAGAATATGATGGGAGATTACATTTGGGGTTTAATACGAACATAAAATAAATACGAAAAATATTCACTCTTAGACATTAGTTTCTTGTTATTTTACATCTATATGTTATTGTTTATCACAAATCTTGAATAAAAAAGACTCTTGTATCTAAAAAAATGTTTTCTAATTATAATTTACAGTGGGAGTGTAGAAAAAATATAAAAATCAATAATTTTTGCCGAAAAATTGTTCTAGTTTCTACAAAAGCAAACCTTAAACGGAATTTTTTTTCCCTTATTTTTATCGTAGGAGAAACCAAAATTTAACATGTAGAAGTTAGACCCAAAAATCGTGTTGACCGGTGTTATCATTTTTAAAAACTGTTTCAGAGTTAAATTATCTCTACTGATTACCTCATAATAAAATAATTAAATTTAAATTCCATCACCAAGTGTTAAATGGGGGTTCACTTGACGTTATCTTACCCAGATATCATGGTATTTTTTTCTAGATAAGTACAAAGTGTGTATATAGTAAAACAAAATCTATCCAGATGTAAATGAGTGTTGCACGCACAACGGCAGACCTCTGTCATTTTATATATATAGAATAGAGTAAACACGCCAACAGCCCGCGACGCTATTAATAGAAGCGCAAAGGAAATGTTAATTTATTCACAAATTAATTATTCTGTTGATTATACTACGCACAATGGTGCATTTTACAGCGCGAACGTGACGCAATGGATGAAATAAAAACGTTAATGGATCATTCGAGTTACGATCCGGAATTCAACCTGCCTAGTGATTAATCGTAATCACCCGCTGAAACGTCATAGGGCCATTTAGATAAAAAATATTTATATTTAGACGGGAATATATCTCAACATGTATACATGGTGAAGACATGTCTACCTCATCTAATTGTATTGTATACAGCGATATTATAACTATACACCCTCTCACAGAAAACTGACGTGAAGTAACAGTGCTTGCATTGTTGCGTTTCGCTCGGTCAGTGAGAGCGCCGGAGGACCACCACCCCTCCACTCTCCTCTCCCTCCCCTAACCCTTTCTACCAAAAGAGTGGCAACGCATTTGCGACTCCTCTGGTGTTGTTAGTGTCCATGGACGGTGGTGATCACTTAAAATCAGGTGACCCACATGTTCGTTTGCCACCTATGATGACATAAAAAAAAATACAGATACGACATTAGCACTTCGACAGCGCCTTGTTAAAACTTGAATAATTAGCTTATTTTTGATGGCTACCTTTCAATACGTCCGTATCTAAGCAACATATAACTTTCTTTTTGACTACCGATATTGAGAATATGCCATCTTACTTCCACGTATTTTCTTATATTATAGGGGGCAAACGAACAGGCGTGTCACCTGATATTAAGTGATCACCACCGTCCATAGACATTAGCAACACCAGGAGAGTCGCAAGTGCGTTGCCGCAGCCTGTGTTTCGAGGAGTGGGAGGAGGAGGGGACGGAGGTTTCCGGCGCTCTCACTGACCGAACAAAACGCAACAATACAAGCACGTTTACTTCACGTCGGTTTTCTGTGGGTCGGGTGGTACTACTCCGGGCGAGCCGACCCATTCATGCTGAAACCAGGAATAGCTTGAACGTTGCTCTACCACCTACAAATTAATTAATATTGGATTTAGCACATTTTGAAATGTAACGACACAATTGCTATCAAAAAGGCGTCTCTGTTCAGAATTTACTAATTTTTTTTTAATATCATAAGTGGCAAACGAACAAGTGGTTCACCTAATGTTAAGTGATCACCACCGTCCATGGACACTAACAACACCAGAGGAATCGCAAGCGCGTTGCCACCCTTTGGGGGGAAGGGTTAGGGGAGGGAGAGGGATTGGAGAGAGGAAAGGGAGAGGAGGTGGGCCTCCGGCGCTCTCACTGACCGAACGAAACGCAACAATGCGAGCACTGTTACTTCACGTCGATTTTCTGGAAGAGGGTGGTACTACCCCGGGCGAGCCGACCCATTCATACTGAAACCAGTTATAGTTCCAGCGTGGCTCTACCACCTTAAAAATTAGTTAATCATATAACTATCTAATAAAATATCGTTGACAAAATAAATTCATAAGCAATATCTAACAAATAAGCAACTAATTGCGATTAAACTGTACGTTTCAAAACACGTTAGTATTATATCGAATTGAATGACACTAATATAAAATTTTCGTCACACGAGGAAAATTACTATGTAGATTTATAGAAGTCATCGCAATTCTTGTTAAGGCTACTTGGAAAAAACGACGTAATCTATACTAATAATATTCTAAAGAGGTAAAGTTTGAGAATTTGTGACGTTGTAGGGGGTAATCTCAGAAACTACTGGTCCAATTTGAAAAATTATTTGCAGTGTTATATAGCTCATTTATCGAGGATGATTATAAGCTATATATCATCACACTAAGACTATTAGGAGCGGAGCGCCAATGAAGAATGTTTCAAAATTGGGGTAATTTTCCTCTTGAGAGGTTCCGCTGTGTGTTAGCGCTAGCCCACACTATTCCACGCGGACGAATCGTCAGTAATGAATATTCCATAATCCACATTTATAACACAATATTTAACATGGGTTCTGTATATTTATCGCTTGTAATAATTTAATGTATTCGATTATTTACTGATCTTCTAAAAATTAATTTAAGGTAATATATACCAGTTTAATACTTCAACATAGACACGTGCGAGATATAGAAATCCATACAATAATGCATGAGTTACATTTGTTAAACTAGCACAACATGATTACGTTTATACACGCGAGAATATTAATTCTAAGCTTTAATGATTGAGTTAACAACTGAACAGAAGAATATGGTTATCTTGGTAACAATATTATGTATTCCATACATGTCTTAAAGCTAAGTTATACAATGTTTAGTTCAATTATGAATTAAGTGTGTATCATCTATACCCATTATAAGTTTGTAAATATAACGTGGCTATACCTTTTAGATAAAAAAAAGTTGTTCCAGATGACTTGGAATAAGTAATAAAATACATTTCAATCATTTTTAGAAGTGTCTGTCTATATATCTATCTAGGGTACTGCGGGTTAATAATAGGTTACTGCGGGTTAATCGCCTACATACCTGAAATCATACCGATTACTGAAACAGACTCAATGAATAACCGGACCGATTCTACTACAACAACCTTTGGCATGAAGATTTGTTGAAAATGTGCCATGAAGATCCCATAGACCATCAAGTGCGACGTCGACAATGGACCTGGATCGGCCACACTTTGCGAAGGGACAACAGCCATATTCCTAATCGGGCATTGGACTGGAATCCCCAAGGCATGCGGAAACGTGGTCGTCCTAGACAAACCTGGCGAAGATCTGTGCTTGCAGAGTGTGCGAAAATGGGGCTTGCTTGGAGTGAGGTGAAGCGTCAAGCCATCGACAGATCGAGATGGAGAAGCTTTGTGTCTGCCCTCTGCCCCGACAGTTTGGGGACATAGGATCCCAAGAGAGAGAGAGTCTATCTATCTGTCTGTTTGTTTGAACACGCATCACTGCTAAAGTACTGCGTTGACGATAAAACCTTACCAAGAAAATCATAAAGCATATCCTCTAATGACATTTAGGCTTGGTTACATTAAAATCAGTTCGCTCTATCAAAACTTATTGTAATTTTAATGACGACGCAATTTAAGTACGAGAGATAAGTAGATAAGTAAATGTATTTAATATAATCAGGCGATTTTATTCGTCACTGTTTTTTTACATTTGGTTCCACGCGGACGGAGTCGCTGGTACAGCTAGTCGTAAATAAATTAATTACTTCAAAATCTGATGGATCTTTGTATAGTTGTAAGAAAAATTACATATGTTACAGAATCAAAATGCAATGTATTGCATAATAAACAAATATAGAATAATTAGAAGGCGGTAAGGCCACGCTGTAGCTATTACTGGTTTCAGCATGAATGGGTCGGCTCGTCCGGGGTAGTACCACCCTCTCACAGAACACCGACGTGAAGTAACAGTGCTTGCATTGTTGCGTTTCGTTCGGTCAGTGAGAGCGCTGGAGGTCCACTTCTCCTGCTTCCTCCCCTTCCCCAAAAAACAGGCTGGCAACGCACTTGGTGTTGGTAGTGTCTATGGACGGTGGTGATCACTTCACATCAGGTGACCCACCTGTTGGTTTGCCTCCTTTTGACATTAAAAAAATATATATAGGTTACTCTTACAACATTATATAATTTACTTTTTCATTCTCCACGTTAAAAGCAAACATTATAACAAATTTTTTATACTGCAACAATAATAATATAGAACAATGAACTTACCTCCCAATATACTATAAGTTGCCAATATGTGACCCATACTGTTAGCCGGCGCTGTGAAGAGAAGGCCCAGAGCACATATTGTGGAACCCACAACACACACCTTCCTATAGGAGAAGGTTTTTATAACTGGTCCGACGAAGAAACCGGAAAAGTTGACAACCGAATCCAGGGTACTGGCGATCACCGACGCTCCCGTAGTGTGGACCCCGAGGTCATCTAGCAAGTCTTTGAACAGAAGACCGAAAGAAGGTTCTAGAGAACGCGTTGAAAACTGAAATAAGAAATAGGGATTTGTTACTGTTTAAGCTTACTTTTTAATTAATATATTGTCGTTCATATTTTGTAAAATTTGACAAAGACAAGGAATTGTTCAACGTAATGCCTACCTACATTCTACTATCGACCACTTAGTAGCAATGATATTACAACTAAAAAGCTGCAGATACGTTCTTCTTCTTCTTCTTGTTTTGGCTCCGCAGACGCATTTGCCAGTGTCAATGTTTTGTTTCAATGGACATTATAAAATATGTTCCAGAGAGTTTGTTGATTTCCATTGTCGAGTAATTAATTCAATATTCTAACAAGATGGTGGCTCCCTTGTTAGAACTTTCCATGGAGTTTTTGTGGCATCTCAGAATTCATGGTCCGTGGTATTATTTTCTATTCACTTCACTTATGCACAATAAACAAACTATATTACATAAAACACCACCAATTTTACACAATATAGAGTCAAGTAACACAAGAATATGAATAAAAAATAAAATCCACTACATGACAGACTAACATCCCGTCAAAACTCCTGCAGATACGTTACCTACATGATATTTTGACAAAACAAATGGGACGATAACGCACACATACGTAAAGTAATATTATCACGCCACACTGTCTTAGATAAAAAGTTGAAGTAAGATGGCATATTCTCAATAGCGGTGGTGAAAAAGAAATGAGGCATATAAAATCAAAAACAGCTAAGTGCCAAATTTGCAGGAAACGAAAAAAATGTTTATCTATTCTCAGAGTTGGAGTTTTACTTATATTCAAAGTTTCAATTTTAGGGAGTGGCATAGGCTATTGATTTTGCCTGCCTATGGCCATCAGCTCTAAAAAAGAAGTTCAAGAAATTAAAAAATGCGTTAATTCCTTAACTGTATTTTATTCTTACTTTACTTCTTATTTGATGATTTGGTTGTACTTAAATGTATTTGATCTCAAAATCAATTTTAAAACGAAAATTAAAAGGCTGTATTTTATTTCTTGTAGGAATTAAATGGTGATTTGCAACCAATAAGACTAGATGGCTCCATACTCAGTTCATTTTTAGAACTTGTGGCACTTAGCTGTCTTTGATTCTATATGCCTCAAATAGTTATATGTTGCTTAGTTAGATACGGGCGAGTTGACGAGGCAACCGTAAAAATAAGCTTGCTGGCAGAGTTGTAACAAGGCTTATGACGTATCCACAGCTTTGTAGTCATATCATTGCTTAGAAGGTTATGAATTCTTAGACCTTGAAGCTTCTTAACTCGTCATGGGCACTGCCATTTCATAATTCTCTCACACCAGCGCTCCAAATATAGAATGCGCTCTCTTCCTGTCAGTTTTCTAATGAGAGGGTGGTACTACCCCGGGCGAGCCGACCCATTCATGCTGAAACCAGTAATAGCTTCAGCGTGGCTCTACCACCTTACAAAATCAATCAATTATAATAGATTCACCATACATTTACATACAGTCTGTTCGTAATCGCTACAGAACCATTTTTGGCACACAACTTTGAATCATAGTGTTCGCTAAAACAAGTATGTTGGGAAGTTTTTCAATTACACGATTATTAAATACTTACAAACCAGTATATATCCACTATGGGTAGGGTAAATGACTGACGTGCAAGGATTATCGATAGATCGTTAGTAGATTAGCCTTCGCCCGTCGATATCTATATCTATACCTCCTTTATAAGGCACAAGTTCGGCCTTGCGTGGAGTATTGTTCGCACCTCTGGGACGGTTCCGCCAAATACCTACTAGATACCCTGGACAGGTTGCAGAGACGGGCTGTCCGCATTGTTAATGATTCAGACATTACACAATTTATAGAGCCGCTTCAGTTGCGCAGAGACATTGCCTCTCTGAGCGTGTTCTACCGTCTGTATCATGGCGAGTGTTCTGAAGAGCTATTCAATTTAATACCTTCCTCTCCTTTTCATACCCGAACCACGCGTGCTGGGCTCCGGAGCCATAGTTTTACGGTAAATCTCCTGCTGAGATATTCCCAGGAGATAACAGTATCTTATCTCTGCCGTACCGTGAAGCTGTAGAACAATCTCCCGGCCAGTGTGTTCCCTCCTTCCTATAATATGGGGTCCTTCAAGCGTAACGTGAAGAGACATTTATGCAAGCCGGCATGACAGCGGCGACCGGTGAGGGATAGTGTGTCTCTCGGTGGTCGCCATTGTTTTTAGATTATACTGTGCTCACCATCAGGCTCAGTAAAGTCACTTTGCCGTGCTACGATAAAAAAAAAAAAAAGTATGGTGTTTTTTACGAAAAAAGGAAACGGATAATGGGTCAGTAAAGTGCAATTACGTATTCATTATCAAATTGGACTGGTTATGTAATATTATTAATTTAGAAATATTAACAATACTTATTAAACACGATGATTATAATTACACTAACTGCATGCTATCTCAATTTTAAGAGAGATTGTTAAGAAAAACGAAATTAGGCTTATTCATTTCTCGAAATAATCTTTTCATTGAAGTCGTATGCAACATAACCATAATAATATGTCTATAAATAACCCGAACGTCCTTCACGATAGAAAAAAAATACTATAATAATATCACTTCAAGGTAAAAACCAGTTTCTATATTTGAGATTGGCAAACGGTTAACACCTACTCGACATCGTTTACGTTAGAGTATTATAAACTAAACTTCTGTTGTGAAACTATATAATATCTCGGGACACATAATTCACGATAAGAAAAACAAAGAAGTCCCTTATTTCCCCGGTTCCAGCTGCAGAACGTAGAACAACGCCGTGCTTATTAGAACAAAAAAAAACGTATCTAACAGTCGTATTAGTGAATTACTTTAACTGAAGCACGCAAGACACAAATCCCCTTATTAATCTAATTAGTAAGTCTTAACGTGTCCAAAGGTTTAAACTCGGTACGTCCACAACCTGTCCATAATTATATTTTATCGATTGTGAATATAGATATTGCATTTATTATTTTAAATCTTATAACAACAACACTAGCTTTTGCCCGTGGCTTCAGTCCTGTTAATATAGGTATATTTAGCCTATCCCTAGGGAATATGTAGTCCTTTATTTGTGGATATATACTATGCCGTTAACATCGTAAAGGCAGTGTCATGATGATCGGTTGAGTAGACCAAAAAACAAACTAACATTGATATTTCTAATATTAGTTAGGATATGTGTAAGATTAATTAACCTATACATTCACGTGCATTCTGACTGAGTGTTCGTTTAGATATGACTTAGAATATCATTCTTGCACACAAAAATAGTTAATCAAATATTTAACGATACGATAAATTTTAATCCTATTGCAATTGTTGACATAAAAAAAACACTTTTTTTCTTAAACTGTACTTTCGACTAATGGGCCTTAAGCCAGTAAAAATAACGGGAAATATTATTATCTACGGTTATAAAGGTTGTTGTAATCGTCAAATTAGAACATACTGTGCCAACGCTAACATTTTTTTATTTTTTTTATAGAAGCACGCCAAAATTACTGCACTTTGCCTGATCGTAAGCACAGTACAATGCAAAAACAGTGGAGACCACCGAGTGACACACTATCCATCGCCGGTCGCCGCTGTCATGCCGGCCTGCGAGAAGCTGAATATGCACAGGCTGATCCGGAAACGCGACCCGCAAAAGCGAATCACTATGACGGGCATTTTCGCCATATACATGGTGGTTGCGACCCAGTCGGGCTGTAAAACCCTACCACCCTGCTTACGCCATTGCCTCGTTCGTTATTCAGCAGGGTGCTCCACGTGCAGGTGAGGTTGGCTTGGATGTCTCAAGTCTTAGATGTTATTTGACACCCCTTACACCCCCAAATTACTCACTATTGTATGTATGCAAAGAAAATCATTTAATTAAACAGTATATACTAAACAGCATCTCTGATAATTAGAAGAAACGAACACAGAACAAAGTTCAATAATACATTTCAAAAATAAACTTAATAAATGCCTCAAAAACAAATATACTGTCTATACATCACCATTAATCAAACACTAGAAGCTAGACCATTTTTAGAATATATCAACCAACGCGTCGACATAAAAAAATATACTAGACATTAGCTGAGTTGTGTGTGAGTGATACATATAAATTGTAAGGTAATTGTGTCACTAGTAACAGAGCAAATGGACTGTTAAGCAATCATAATTGTCGAGACTCGAGACCATTGTAAGGGCACATTAATATATACGTCGATTTCGCTGTAATGCACTTCAATTTACTGTCATGTGTTCATTGTTCGATGTAATATTTTCTCTTTATTGAACAAAATGTTTTAGCTCTCTAACAAATCCTTACTATTATATTATAAGCTAGCATTTTCTCACGGCTTCTCTCGTGGTAATGTATAGTCCGCGCCAAACTTATTGACCGCTCTGAATATAGCCGCGAGTATGGGCTTGCGCATTATATCATTAAGATTTGAATACAAAACAAAGTAAAAGTAGTATTATAGGAATCTAAATTGGCATTTATTCATCCTTAAGTTGTCTCGATATTATGCATATTATAAAATACCTAACATTACGTATAATGATCTACGCAGCTATATTCAGGGCGGCCATAACATTTCACGCGGACTATAGATATGGTCTCTCTCCATCGGGAACAGTAGATATTCCTTTTTCTGGATGCATGGTACCCTTGACAGCATGTATGCGAAACTTCTTGATAATCGGCTGTGTAGTTAATATGTGGAAGCAAAACAAACAAACCAAACTCATATTAGTTTGATACGAACGTGGATTTGTTTGTTACGCTTTTACTCCTTAATTACTGAACTGATCATCATAAAACTTGCACAGAACTTCTAATAAAAAAATAAAAAACAATTTAATAGGAAAGGGAAATTGGATAACTTTCAATTAAAAAATAAGATACTGCTGCCGAAGGATCAAGTCTAATATACATTAACGCAAGTGAAACCGCAAGCAAGAACTAGTTACAATCTAAAATATTTCCAATTGACACCAGTAACATCAGCACAACAGAAGGGAATGCCGTAGAAACTGAACTCAATATGACATTCAAACGATAATTACAGCCTATTGTTTAACACGAAAGTAAAATTCTGTAATTAGGATATCACATACGCGTACGAAAATAATGTTGAATGATAAAAACAACGGAAGATCGAGGGCAACGACACGCTTATGAGAGACCTATATCTAATATTGGTATATAGCTGATATTAACTACTATCACAGGCTAAAAATATCGTTAGACGTATTTATTTAGCGCGATAGAAAATAGTTCTTATTATTTGGACGACATAATTATGAATACAAATAAAAATCAATTGTAGGTGTAGGTGGTAGAGCCACGCTAAAGCTATTATTGGTTTCAGCATGAATGGGTCGGCTCGTCCGGGGTAGTACCACCCTCTCACAAAAAACCGACGTGAAGTGCTTGCACTGTTGCGTTTCTTTCGGTCAGTGAAAGCGCCGGATACCCACTTCACCGCCCCCTCACCTTCCCCCCTTCCCCTCAAACACATGTCGGCAACGCACTTGCGACTCCCCTTGTTAGCGTCTATGGACGGCAGTGATCACTTACCATCAGATGAACCACCTGTGCGTTTACCCCCAATAAAATAAAAAATTGCCGAATATCACATCATTTTAAAACGGCTGCACGTTATTGGACAATTCTTTTTGTGTTTGTAATTATCAGGACAAGGTTTGTAAAAGAGAAGAATATGTTTGAAGATCGTACGGAAAAGGTGAAGAATTTGGGTTAAAAAATATCCACATAAAAGAGCGAGTGAATGAGAGAGATAGAGCGTAGTGCGGTTAAGTTGATAGGCCTATAGCGTAGTTAGCTCAAAAAAAAAAAAGAGAAAAAGGGTCAGAAGACAATATACCAGACATATATAGATAGACAATAGAGTGTGTTCAAAAATATTGACATAAATGACGAAATTCAGTTCTTCAGTTGCAATTTTATTATATTACATAGTTGTACAGTAAAGGAACTTATTGGAACTCATTTCTGTCATCAGTAAACCCCGTGCGAAGCCGGAGCGGAGAACTAGTTGGAGTATAAATACTTCGATATTTTTGAGGTCACTATAGAATATACTCGACAAAGCAAAAAACAACGTAGTAGCCACATTGAAATCGATGTGAATAAAATATCTAGTCCACAACATGAATTTATTCACATTTTTAACATTCGTCGTCAGCAAATGGACAAAATAAAACCGTAGCATTTAAAAGTAAAGGTTATAGCGTTACATAATATATTGTTATTTAAGTATCTTAAACTCGTTCTAATATATGAGCATTTACTAAATATGTGTAATAATTTTTGCATTCCGTTAAGTTTTTTTTTTTTTAATATATTAATCATTTTATTTAAAAATGAGCTAAATCCAGTTTTATCCGTTCCTAATATTTTACGTAATTTTTCAAGATCTTCAAATTTTGTATGTAATGTAAAATATGAGGCCAAATTTAAACTTCGTTCTCGGTGTATAAAAACAATATTAAACATGTTATATGAACGATTAAAATTGGATTTAGTTTCATTTTGAAACGTAACGACATATATTTCTGCATTTGAATACAATCTCACCAAAACTAACGATCTTATTGAAGTTATACTTCTTTGGGCGCGTTAGGGGAAAATTATGAGAGTATTTTTTTACGATGCGCGCGCACACCGTCATAAAAAACCGATACCCTGAAGTTAGCTATAGTCAACATTTTAGTTTTACGATGCGCGTGCACACCCTCACAAAAAACCGACACCCTGAAGTTAGCTATAGTCAACATTTTAGTTTTACGATGCGCGTGCACACCCTCACAAAAAACCGATACCCTGAAGTTAGCTATAGTCAACATTTTAGTTTTACGATGCGCGTGCACACCCTCACAAAAAACCGACACCCTGAAGTTAGCTATAGTCAACATTTTAGTTTTACGATGCGCGTGCACACCCTCACAAAAAACCGACACCCTGAAGTTAGCTATAGTCAACATTTTAGTTTTACGATGCGCGTGCACACCCTCACAAAAAACCGACACCCTGAAGTTAGCTATAGTCAACATTTTAGTTTTACGATGCGCGTGCACACCCTCACAAAAAACCGACACCCTGAAGTTAGCTATAGTCAACATTTTAGTTTTACGATGCGCGTGCACACCCTCACAAAAAACCGACACCCTGAAGTTAGCTATAGTCAACATTTTAGTTTTACGATGCGCGTGCACACCCTCACAAAAAACCGACACCCTGAAGTTAGCTATAGTCAACATTTTAGTTTTACGATGCGCGTGCACACCCTCACAAAAAACCGACACCCTGAAGTTAGCTATAGTCAACATTTTAGTTTTACGATGCGCGTGCACACCCTCACAAAAAACCGACACCCTGAAGTTAGCTATAGTCAACATTTTAGTTTTACGATGCGCGTGCACACCCTCACAAAAAACCGACACCCTGAAGTTAGCTATAGTCAACATTTTAGTTTTACGATGCGCGTGCACACCCTCACAAAAAACCGACACCCTGAAGTTAGCTATAGTCAACATTTTAGTTTTACGATGCGCGTGCACACCCTCACAAAAAACCGACACCCTGAAGTTAGCTATAGTCAACATTTTAGTTTTACGATGCGCGTGCACACCCTCACAAAAAACCGACACCCTGAAGTTAGCTATAGTCAACATTTTAGTTTTACGATGCGCGTGCACACCCTCACAAAAAACCGACACCCTGAAGTTAGCTATAGTCAACATTTTAGTTTTACGATGCGCGTGCACACCCTCACAAAAAACCGACACCCTGAAGTTAGCTATAGTCAACATTTTAGTTTTACGATGCGCGTGCACACCCTCACAAAAAACCGACACCCTGAAGTTAGCTATAGTCAACATTTTAGTTTTACGATGCGCGTGCACACCCTCACAAAAAACCGACACCCTGAAGTTAGCTATAGTCAACATTTTAGTTTTACGATGCGCGCGCACACCGTCACGAAAAACCGACACCCTGAAGTTAGCTATAGTCAACATTGTAGTTTTTTACATCATAAACTAAAATAAATTTTCACATTCTTATTTAATGTGTAATAAGTTTATTAATAATAGATTTTTATCTTCTTACGCCAAAGAAGTATAATTTCTAACGCATGTACCTACACATAAGTACACACACACTTTTTTTAACTAACGTTATTGGCCTGATAGGCCTTCACAGCTTCACCGGACTATAGATATACTACTACGGACTATATATAGACTAATAGAGACTTATATATAGACATAAGAGCGAGCACTTATGGCGCTCAGACGCTTGACAACAAGCTCCATAGTTACCAAGCTCGCCGAATCTCAACTTCGGCTAAATAAGGTAGGTAGGTAAGTCAAGTAGGAATCGAGTGTAGTTGCCGAACAAATCTATAGGTACTTACTGACAGATTTTCAACTCAAAAGCGTATGATATAGTACTAGTAATAAAAAAAATATTATTATACATATCTCTAAATCTTATATTTCGGAATGTATAATACATGTATATTGTATTTACATAAAGTCGGTGTATTCTAATTAAGTCGTAAGAAAAAATTTTCAAGCTCTTACATTATTAACGCTGGCTAAACCTTATGAGATAGATAAAAATAAATTACTACATAATTGTACATCTTAAACATACCTATAGGAAAGTAGATGGTATTTGATAAGGATAACCCTCAGTTAAACGGTTTAATTTAGCCGGCTTCACAGATACAAAATACATTTTTGACATTGTCAGTCACACATGCTGGTACACGCGTGTGCCTCACTAACTATTATATATATGAATAGTTAGCTAATTTAGCTTCGTACGATCCGCGTTATTGCATCAAAGGCAACAAACAGCCCAAGCCTAGGTTCGGCCACTTTGGCACCTTGAGGGCTTGTTGCCAAACGGCTGTGCGCCAGAAGCGGTCGCCCCATTAGTCCGCAGCAACCGTGAAGCCCATCAAGTTAGTCAAATTAAAAAAAAACAGTTATAATTTTTATCATTTACATATTATTAATAAAAAAGGTTATTGGCGACGCTATTTTAATATAGTAGTAATCCTCATCTAAAGGTATATATTAGTTAGGTTAAGTATTTCATTTAGAACAAAAATGGATATAATTTTAATAAATGACTGAGAATATACAATAGATTTAAAATTAAAGGTAACAAAAAATAATGTTCGTATGAAGAGAAGTTGAGGAGTAATAGGTTAGCATGGTATGGGCATGTCATGAGGAGAGTTGAAAACCATGTAATTAGAAAAGTGTTGAGTATGTTTGTGGACGGATATACGAGTAGAGGAAGACCGAAAAAGGTATGGATGGACAGCGTGAAAAACGATATGTGCGTAAAAGGTGTGAATACTGAAATGACATTTGACAGGAGAGAGTGGAAAAAGAAAACATATTGTGTTAACCCTACTTAAGTGGGATAAGGGTATTGATGATGATGATGTAGAATCTGAGACCTATAAATTTGATGAACTGTAAAAAGACATCTTAGAAGGCACGTAAAGCACCCATGCGAAGCCAGGACGTCTTCCTAGTTAAAAATAAACATGAAAGATATTAACTCCAGTTATAATTGGCTTGACATTTGTATATTATAATTATCTAAGTATATACAATTTCTAATCTATCGTAAACAATTTATTCACGATATAGATTATTTCTGTTAATTCCGACTAATCTGACACTTATGCTAACGACAGACAGTCGTGGGATCATCGAATACCTTTGAACGAAACGTGTCTCGCAAACATTACATGTATCGTGTGTCGCAAGCACAAGCCTAACCCTAAAAATTACAAAACCCACACAAATTAAGAAACAGTTGAAAGATGGAAAAAACCACCAGTGTTTTGTGTTAAAGCAACCTGAACAGGGCCGCAAAAATGTGATATCCGATCAGTTTTAACTAAAACATTTTTGTTTTCATTTACCTTCCTTATAATAACCGAATAATTGCAATTATGCGAATAATTCAAACTATTTTAATGCTTTTAACTAATTAGATATTTATAAAATACTAAATAATTATTGATATACAAATTGAGTTCAACAGATTCGTCTGTCAGTCAAAGGAATTTTAGTTGGATTAGTTTCAAAATTTATTATAAACTAGCGGGCCGGGCCGACGTTGTGCTGCCTTGATAATAATAATAAAAATCTAAAATTTAACCGCAGCTTCACCTATCTGTCCAATTGTGAATATAAACCATTCTCGCATCCACTGGAACACGCACACAAAATTTCATCAAAATCGGTCCAACCGTTTAGGAGGAGTTCAGTGACATGTACACATACAGAAGAGATTTATATATAAAGATAAGAAAGTTCACTGTTTACCTTATAAAATTATTTAAGTTTTTATGCAAAAAAAAGTAATAATAATTGGGAAATGTTATATCTTTTCCTAAAACTTTTAATTTAATAGTTCTTACAAACTTATATACAAAATAAAATAAAGTATACAAAGATAGCTTGTTTCTTGAACACGGCTCTATGATAATCTAGTTGAAATTTTGTATTTCGGTAATGTTGCACTTACCAAAGTGTATCTAAATATACCTTACCCCTGGGAGGTGGTAATTCTATTTTTATCACGCTTTTATTAGCTTCACCTGTATGTATGTATGTATGCTTGTAACCGACCTCTTTGAGCTCGATTTTGTCCTACTTTAAACGATCAGATATAATTCAAACTTTGTACACCTGTCAAAGGTCGATGACAATGCAATAAACCGAAAACAAAAAGTTAAAAAAAATTTAACTAAAAAATGAAAAATAGATAATAGTTAAAAAAAACTAAAAAACTCGCTTTAATAAAAAATCAATATCAGCACCTTCAGATATCAGTATTTTTATCATTTATTTTTTAGTTTTTTTAACTATTATTTATTTTCCAAAAGTGCCAAGCGACACTATGTAGTGTCGTTCAGTTACTTAATACCTCATTCCAGATATAAGGAAGATACCGGTTGTGTGAATATACCGATAACATTAGATAATATTTTACAAAATACGAAATGTCATATCGTTATACCTTATACGTTAGCTTATTACATAGTTCAAAGTTCACGGATCTGTGGTCAACACGCGAGTATAAGTTAACAATATGTAATATACCTACGTCACGAGGTTTTTACGACTTGGCCACTTAAAATAATGTCCACTTAATGACATGTACTCTTGATTTTACGACATAAGCTTTTTGGAGCTAGCGGTGGCGAATACACTTATTTTTATAAATAAATAGGCTCTGCCTGCGGTTCGCAGTTCGCGTGGTCTATTTACTTTGGGCTAACGTTAACACGCAGCGGATGTTATCAAGAGGAAAAAAACTAGAGCTATATAACACTGATTTTTTTTTAATCGTACCAGTAGTTCCTGAGAAGACTAACATTCGCATTTATAATATTAGTAAGGATAAAATCACATCAGATCAGTAGTAGTAGCGCAGCAGTGACAGCGATTTCCTAGATGAGTTATAATTTAATAACAATATTTAAAACAATACAATTTATATTAGGTCTTTACCTATGAAATTGCCGTTTTGTATGGAAAAATTTAAACGATTTTTTTTCATGTACTTATTTTTTATTTGTATTAATCGAAGTAATCATCACCCATGCAATCAATGCACCTTTACCAACGCAGTGACAGTTTATTCATGCCCTTCTTAAAGAAATCAGCTGGACGGGAGGCAACAAACTCTTCAAAGTCATTTTGTACTGCCTCTCGGGTATTGAAAAATTTTCCCGCCAAGGAGTTATTCAAATTCTGGAAAAAGTAGTAGTCTGTAGGCGCAAGGTCTGGTGAGTAGGGCGGATGACGGAGAACTTCCAACTCCAGTTCTTGCAACTTGGAGACCATCTGCTGTGCAATATGAGGTCGCGCGTTGTCGTGCAGGAGCAGCGGAGACAAGCGATTGACCAATGCTGGTTGGAGATGTGCCAGCTTCTCCATCAATCTGTTCAGTTCTTCACAGTACATATCTGCAGTAATGTTCACCCCTTTTGGTAAGAAGCTGTGATGAATCACACCGGCGCTAGACCACTAAACAGTGACCATCACTTATCTAGGGGTAAGTTTTCGTTTAGAACATTGTTTAGGTGCTGAACCAGGATCCAACCAACTTGCTGAGCGCTTGCGGTTATCAAACAGAATTCATTTTTCATCGCAGGTAACAATGCGGTTCAAAATTCCTTCATTTGTGTATCTATTGAGCAGTGCAAGGCACGTCTCGACGCGTACTTCGCGCTGGCGATCGAGTTCGTGGGGCACCCATTTGTCAAACTTTTTTACCTTGCCAATCAGACGCAAATGGACCAATATTATTTTAACGCTAACGTCGAAAGCTGCTGCTAATTCAGCCGTAGATTGTGTATCATCAGCTTCCACAATCGCCTTTAATTCGTCATTGTTGACCAAAGTCTTCGGACGACCGCAAGGTTCATTTTTCAGGTCAAAATTCCCAGAAGCAAAGGTTGTGCGTTGGTTTGTAGTGTTAGCTCCGTAAACGTCGTTGATGTTGCGTGCCGCTTGTGCCGAGTTGCTGCCTGGATGGTACTCATATTCCATAATTACTCGAATTTTTAACGTATTCGTGATGACAAAAAAGATTGAAATGCGATGAAAATATAATACTAATCAATAAACTAATGACTACTTTTAGAAAAAGTATCCCACGTTTTTGAAATAAAATTAATTTGAAATTAGAATTCTTAGCCAAACAAAAATTATTTTGATTTGAAATGTCCAGTACTGCAGAGCGGCAATTTCATAAAGACCTATTATATCATTCTTAAAAATCTTTGTACCCTTCTGCAGCACACTGAGCGGACGGAGTCATGTGAGGATTGACACACTTAAAGGTCATATGGAAAAAAAAACATTAACTGTTTACATTTATACAGAATATCACACTCGAATCAGTCTGTGGTCAAACAGTCACTTTGTGTAGAGGTTATAACTAAAGAAATTATATTCAATAAATACAAGCGAGCCCGGCGGATGTTGTCCCGCCCTGATAATAAAAAAAGCCTAGACAAATTATATACCTAAAAACCTTCTCCTTAAAACACTTTATCAACCGGTGAAAACCGCATGAAAATTCTTCTCTGTAGTCCGGTGAAGCTGTGAAGACCTTGCCAGGTCAATAGCCTAGTCAGTTCGAGGAATAAAAAAAATGAAAATTCAGTCAGTAGTTTTTGAGTTTATCGAGAACAGACAGACGTGGCAGAGGACTTTGTTTCATAATATGTAGTGATGTATTTTAATAAATCGAGAATTAGTGGATAATTACGTAAGAAAAAAATTATCATTATATAGTTTGATTACAGTCCTTGACGAAAATGTATTAAAACAGAGATACATAAATATAATATCAAGAATCAATCTAACAAAATCATGAATTTTCGAGGACTTAACATCCTAAATTGTTATATATGTCAATGTTAAAACATTTTTTTCTAGCACGAATGCAATCCCAACTTTAATAATTCGACACGCGCTTCAATGAACGATGACTTACAATAGATATTATTAATTTTACACCGCATTCGAAACTAATTTTCACAGCAATTAAATATCCATAGTAACGGGCGAAACGTGTTGCATTGCTTATATTAAACACTAGCTGATAGCCGCGACTTTGTCCTTGTTTTTATACATATTACTTGTTTCAAGGACTGCCTTTGTAGTAATTTTAATATCACATCTTATCCACTATCGCCCTTTTTAATTTACCCATGTTAAATCTTATCATCGCTGTTTATCCGCTATGGAAAAGTAACGACATATAGCGAAGGCTAGCTTCTGCTCGCGACTTCGCTTGCGTTAATGCAAACTTAACCTATCACTCAGGAATAGTTTTTTTTTATATGAAAGTTATGTCCTTTTCTATACTTCTGACAATGTATATGCAAAATTTATGTTGATCGATTATGTAGTTAAAGCGTGAATAATGCGTAACAAACAAACAAATTCACTTTCGCATTTATAACTAGCTTCTGCTCCCTACTTCGTCCGCGTGGAATAGTTACGTTTGAGTAACGTTAACACGCAGCGGAAGCTCTCAAAAGGAAAAATTCCCGATTTTGAAACATAGTTCATTAATGCTCCGCTCCTATTGCTCTTAGCGTGATGATATATATATATATATATCTCCTTTCTCTATAGATATAAATGATCGGACTAGTAGTTCCTGAGATTAGAACGTTCAACCAAACAAACAAACCCTCCAGCTTTATAGATTACTACTTTTCTCTCGTACTTACCTGGAACTGTCATAAAAAATACAATAACTTTTGACACAGTGGACTGATTTTAATGAAACAAAGACATAGTTACTCTCGAGGATATGCTTTATGGTTTTCGTTGTGAAGTTTTATCGTGAACCCAATACTTTAGCAGTGATGCGTGTTCATACAAACAGACAGACAGACAGACATTTCTAAAAATGATTGAAATGTATTCTATTACTTATTCCTAGACACCTTCAATCGAAAAAGTACAGACACATTAGATTTAAATTCTTATTATATGTATGTATAGATTATAATATGTACAAGTTAAGAACATACTATGAAAAGTCCTGTATTTTTCAGTAAAGATCTTGTGAATATCGATTCACCGTCTCGTTGATTAACCGCCACAAACAAAAGACAATTCTATTTTATTTATATGTAGCATTGAAGTACTATGGACGATACTTTCTAATATTAGAAATGTATATACAATGACATCGGAATTGAAACTAGATCGCCTCATAAAACGATATAGCTTAAAATTATCACATAAATAAAATGACAAAAGTCTGCCGTTGCGTCCTGATTTCTTTAAAAGTCCTGGATAGATTTTGATGATATTTTTTTCTTAAGCACTTGGTCTTTATGTAGAAAGATAATTATCGCGATAGCTTCATTTATATAGAGCCGGTAGGTTTTTAAGAACCTAGGATTTTTATAAGCGCTGCGTGTTCGGCGATGTGTCGTTTCTTGCCATGAAAAACTCGGATAAATGGTGTGATGCTTATGTTTTTTCCTCTGTTCGTTTTATTAAGACTAGTGGGCGTCTAGTGGTCGACCTTAGACCATAGTTCATTGATTTTTTAAAGGGATACATATTATAATAATAGTTGTATGTTATAACATCATTGTTGAATGTAGAATGAAAAAGGGTAATTGGAACGTAAGAGTAAAATAATACATACAGTCGAGTATAGCAACCTCCTTCACAACCTTTTTTGAAGGCCTTTATTGACAGATGTCAAAATGTATTTTTTATTTACATGTATGTATATGTTGTGTAAAATTGAAGCATTAGTGTGAATAATGCATATTTTAATTAATTTAATGTACTTCTAATGCATTTTATATAAAATAAATAGCTTTCTGCACTTCTCCTCCATATAAACTTTAACTATTCCAAATTTCACGTTCATCCGTTCGCCCAATTCCGTTAAAAAGGGATACAAAGTTTAGGCTTCACGTATTAATATATATTATGATAATAAACAAAGCAAAGTCAGCAAGTAAAAAATAAACGAAATACACACGACTCATCGAACAAATGAACAACACCATATTTGATTACAAACAATGTACTGACATCCACATTACATTTACTTTTAACTTATATGTTTGTGTTAAGTTTATTAATTATAAATATAACTATTGTTTATGTCCAAAATGAATCACAACACACACACACAACACAGATGTGGATTTTTTTTCCCTTTTAGTCAATGATTAATTGTTTACAATGATAAGCGGCCTCGTCCCTATATCACTCGTCTCTTTTACACTATTATGACTAATGACTGTTGACTGCAATGCTACCAGAATATTATATTCTCCGAATTTATACATAAACTCATCTAGAACAACTCTCCATCCTTACTAATATTATAAATGCGAATAGAAGTTCTCTTACGACTTCACGCGTTAACTACTGAACCGTCCATCATTAAATTTTTCATACAAGTTGTCAGGGAAAAAATACATTTCATAAATTTAATTAATTCATAAATTTCAATTTAAATCTAATCTACATTAACGGGAGCGAAACCGCAAGCAAAACCTAGCTACTATATAAATTATCTCTAATCGATATGATTAACACCAGAGCAACAGAAGTAAGTACCGTAAAATATCAAATCATTTCGTCAAGAAAAAATGTACTGTTCCCGAGGTATAATTTAAATCTACACTTACGCGAGTGAAACGGCAAGCAGATGCTATTATTTCATAAAGTTATATCACAAAATAAGTATAATACAGTATCTGTAAATGGGAAATATTGTCGAAACCAGTAATTAATTTCCCTCTACACTATTTTCTTACTAATGCAAACAACGAAATAAGCTTGTAATAAAAACTGTACGCCTTGATGATTCTCCGGAAACAAGACACTTTCACTTTTCAAACTTACAATATAAAATCTAAAATAGTTATACCTAATTATTAAGTAGCTATCTATTACTTACATTAACTAAACTGACTCCCAGGCAGACCATCCAAGCCCAGCCGCCGTCGGGAGCGACTTTCTTCGTCGGCAGAGGCACTTTCTGGCCTTTTCCTTTGCTGTTTTCCACAGTCATTTTCAGCCTTTGTCACCTATGTGCCTGCAACAATTTTATTATTTTAAATTCAGTGTGTCATAATATTGCATTACACATTTTCTTGTAGTACACAAGGATCAATTAATCACAGAATTTGTAATATAAGTGGTCATAAAATTAAAATAACCTACAATAACATGAACTTTGCACATTTAAATTACCTATAAACTATTTCTAAAAACGATATTCGAAGATTGAATCTTCATAGCTTTTAGTAAATTTTGATAATAATTAAACTCAGCAATTATTGTCAAAAATTGAAGACATAAAAAAATTACAATCTCAAATCTTCAGAGCTTCCAATATTTTTTAATTCTATAATTTGGTCCATGGCGGTATAACATCTGCTTACCTATCATACATAAGTAGTGAAAAAATATTGTTAATAACGTTAAAATACAAACTGTTGACTTATCTAGTCCATTAATATAACATTAGCATCACGAATAGTAATGAATCAGCACCGCATTCTTAGTGAATCCCTTACAATAGTGTCAATTATAATATATATACCGCATGTCATATGTGATATGATGTCAGTCACGCACGAACGTACCAAGTCTGTGGGTGCAAAGTTATCAAGCTCGCGATAGCATTTGTTTTGATTATAGCGCCCGCGTTCCACCGGTCGACAACAAAACAAGCTCAGTATGTGGTATTTTGTCATGCACACATCCGTAACGAGTAAGAGAGAGACGAAAATACATATAAGCAGTCCTGCAACTAGAGCCACGTGTCGAGCGATCCACGCAGACACCACGTGCCTACCCATCGCGGACTACCCACAAGTTACTTTACCACAAGGTCGAATTTAAATTAAAAAAATAAAGAAACGTTCGACATCCACTCCTTTCTTGGAATGCATATAAAAATAATGGATACGGACGATGTGTTTTCTGATGTTTATAAGAACGAGGTTCAACGGCGCGAACGATTCATCGAACATGTTTCAAATAGATAACAAAACTAAGAAGCCATGTAAATTTGATTTAGCAACTATGTAGGTACTTCTTCTAATTAGAGTCACGGCAACGAGCGAATTAGGTTACCTTTGTTTATCTACAATGTATTTATTCCGATACAAATCTATATTACATTTATTTTTTGCGAAAACTTTTAAGTATAGCGATAGATTTGATATGAAGTAAATTTATACTCTATACTAATATTATAAAGAGGTAAAGTTTGTGAGTTTGTAAACCGATTTTGATAATTATTTTACTAGTAGAAAGCCTCGTTATTTGTGAGTGTCATAGGCTATATATTAACCCGAAAAAAAAGAACATCTCGATATGGCATACAAAACATAAAATTCTAGGGAGCTAAACTATTCAACGAATTACCAAAAGAAATACGGGAAATTGAATCATTAAATATATTTAAAATAAAACTAAAATCATATTTAAAAGTTAAATATTTTGATGTACAATTGTTGTTTTTTTTTGTCTATATTTTGCTCTCTTCATAGCGTGACATTTTTTGTCTTCTCTTACGTCAGTATTTTAGCATAAGAAATAATTTATAAACAATTTTGTTTCTTTTTCTAACACTGGATGATTAGCTAGCGATTACTAATTATTAATGTTTTTTTAAGTATCAATAAGTGAACTATGTTCTTTGAGAATTAAATTCTTTAAACCGAAAAATGAAAAGACATTTTTGTGGTAGTCAGATTTGCAGAGTAACTCAAGTCGGGGAAAAAACGGTCAAACGAAAACGTTTCTTACGAACGCTGCCTTAACGATGAGAGATATATGATTGGGTTCTAGAAAGAAGTTGTAGAGCTTGATAATATCTATAAAAAAGTCATAAACATAAAACAGCATATGTCTAACTTTTATATTTAAGTAACAAAAAGTAGTTTTTTATAAATGTTTACCGCCCAACGAAATGGGCACGTGTCAGCTAGTAGGTAATATTCGGAGATTAGAATTCATAGGAATTGCTATCTTCACTAAGAATTGCCCACTAGTTCGTAAGATTTTATTAATATTCGTGTACACATGAGAAACACTGTTTATTTACTTGATTCACTAATGTAATTCGAACTAATTATACTTTACATTGACCTTGAAACGAGATGAAATATAGAACCTCAATAAAATCAATTATCAAATAAATTCAGGCAAAAATTTAAGATTTAAAAAAATTAGAATGTCAAATTAGTGTTTTTTTTTTTCGTTTTAGTTTCTTTTCAATAAATTAAATTATTTACTCTATCATATAATAGTCGTATAAGTCGAAATCAACAATATTATAAAGAGGTAAAGTTTGTGAGTTTGTGACGTTGTAGGGGCTAATCTCTGGAACTACAAGTCCGATTTGATAATTATTTCGGTGTTAGAGAGCTCATTTATCGAGGTAGGTTATAGGCTATATATCATCACGCCAAGACCAATTGGAGCGGAGCGACAATGAAAAATATTTTAAAATCGGGGCTTTTTTTCCTTTTGAGAGCTTCCGCTACGTCTTAGCCCAAAATAACTATTCCACGCGTACGAAGCCGCGGACAGAGGCTAGTCATCTATAATTAAGATTGCACATATATAGTCTATTCTTTTAAAATGCATATTATGGACTGTCCTTGTGTAAATCTTGTTGGTAATTCAAATAAAATTGTTAAATACCATTTTTTTACGAATTCTCTTCATTTAAATGTAACATAAATGTTATTACAAGAACTCGTGACGATGCTCCATTTAAGTCAACAATGTTATCCGTGCAAAAATTAATTAGACACTGTTGGTGCACCACAATTAAAAATTTAAACACACCGACACAAATAAGTATTCTGACGTATCCAAAGTTAATTGTGCAATGTGAATACGAAATGAAACTGGCCATGAAATTGAAAACGTACCAACAAATTAACGGGTATGAAAATACTCTCGGCTTTTAGTTAACAATATATACATTTTAAAACGAATCGCAAATAATTAATTACGTACGAGCTATTCAACACATATTTACCATTAGTCCGCTGAAGCTGTGAAGATCCGTCAGGCCAATAGCGTAGTCAGTTAGAAAAATTAATATTTACTTACAAAATCAATTTAGATATCGTTTTTTTTTTATATCATAAGAGGCAAACGGACAGGTGGGTCACCTGATGTTAAGTAATCACCACCGTCCATAGACACTTGCAACACCAGGGCGGTCGCAAGTGCGTTGCCAACCTGTCTTAGGGGAGAGGGGGAGTAAGGGAAGGGGGAAGGGGAGGAGAGGTGGGCATCCGGCGCTCTCACTGACCGAACGAAACGCAACAATGCAAGCACTGTTACTTCACGTCGGTTTTCTGTGACAGGGTGGTACCACCCCGGGCGAGTTCTTCTCCTTCAGTTATTATATATTCCCTTTGTATAAACTCTTAGTATATATACTAGCTTCGCCTGCGACTCCGTCTGCGTGAAACCTAATGTAAAAAAATAGTGACTAATAAATCATCTGAATATATGAAGTCCATTGACTTATCTACTTTTCACTCGTACTTAAGTCGCGTCGACATTAAAATTACAATAACTTTTGATAGAGTGAACCGATTTTAACGAAACCAAAACTAAATGTTACTCGAGGATATGCTTTATGAGGTTTTATCGTGGACGCAATACTTTAGTACAAATTCATACAAACAGACAGACAGACATTTCTAAAGATAATCGAAATGTATTTTATTACATATTCCAAGACACCGGCAATAATTTAATAATCAAATAATAACCTATAAAGTACAGACACGTTAGATTTACCTTCTTACCATATGCATAGATAGAAGGTAACCAACGTAATATATAAAAATATACCTGAAACTCTGGCGAGATCAAAAATGTTTTAAATAGCTGTGTACAGTTTCCTACACTTGTGAAATAGGATAAACCAAAATAGATTCCACGATCTCATATAGTATACTTATGACCTCGCTACATTCGATGTACCTTGTATTAGCTGTGTCCCCAATGTATTCACGCATCAAAGTATTTGAATATTAATTATTTGCTATTGTTCAACAAGTAAAAATCAAATTATATTGACACCACCTTTTTATCTCTAACAAAAACAAGACACACGGAACGGTGTAGTTAGGGTCAGGTGACTAGGTCAGGTCAGGACACTAAAGCAAAAAAAGGAACAAAAAAGAAAAAAAAAACAACTAAATTATTACCTAAACTCGAAGGACTAAAATTTGCAATGGCTATTTGTTCAATATCATTGACGTAGACACAGTATTAAAATTACTCATTAACGTACTTATGTACGCACATAATATGATTCATTTGCCTATACGAAATAATTAAACAATTATTACTAATTAGATCTTAATATATAAAATAAATAGTTTATCAAAAATAAAACATATGAATATGTGTGCTACCTAGAGATGTACTGGAAGTCGGTACCAACCAAAATTTTTGTATTACAGAGACGCGAGAATGGACTTAAACTTTGTACCTGTAGATGATATGATTTTCGGTTTGGTTGGCACCGACTTCCAATACATCTCTAGGTAGCACACATATTCATATGTTTTATTTAATTTGGTTGATTTGATAAACTATTTATTTTCCGCTTTTTAGTGCCTTATGGAGTTTTGATTGATATTGAAGTCGGTTAATACTTTTTTTTGAAAATTTACTTCTGTTAAATGCAAAAATCAAAACCAAAAATATTTTACTCGATTTAGGCCCTGAGAAGGCGCTTATGAGCGTCAAAACTACCACCGGTTCGACAAACAACCCACTTATTGAGAAGAACCGCCAAGAAACGCAAAACTATCACCGGTTCGACAAACAACCTACTCATTGAGAAGAACCGCCAAGTAACGCAATCTGGTTTTTTTTTTCAAACAGATATGTAGTTACATTCATTATTAGTGGATGCACAGAGAGGGGCGTCATTTCCAGACATCACTATTGTTCATATATTGATCCACTTTATAATAGATACAATAATGCCTTTAGACATTAAAACCCGCTTGACATGGTGCTTGAACTCACTATCCAGCAAATCGGGTATGTGCTTTGGAATTTTGTTATAAAACCTAATATTATTTATTTATTACCTAAAAACTGTTATTAATGAGTCTAAAACATGGAATGACCAATTTGTTATTATTTCTAGTATTTAAATTATGTCAGACTTTTACTAAATCCAACTCATCAAAGTTTTAGCGGTAGCATAGATTAGATTATCAAGAGTGTATTGGGGGGGAGGGGGGCAGAGTTAAGATACCAAATTCCTGGAACTTAGTACATACATCTCTTTATATTTGAGTCGTTACATTTAAAAAAAAAAATACAGACGAATTGATAACCTCCTCCTTTTTTGAAGTCGGTTAATAAAAAATATTAATATCCGCGTTACCTGATAATCTATTTGAAATCGGTGCCAACGCAAATGCCAAGAAAAAAAAACATCTTATTGTACTATACATTACATGTCGCGAGAAGCGAGAGTAGACCTAAACTTACGTAGATGCTATGAGTGTAGATTGGCATCGACATCATATATATTAATACGTGAAGCCTAAAGTTTGTATCCCTTTTTAACGGAATTGGGCGAACGGTTGAACGTGGAAATTGGCATAGTTAAAGTTTATATGGAGGAGAAGTGCAGAAAGCTATTTATTTTATATAAAATGCATTAGAAGAACATTAAATTAATTAAAATATGCATTACTCACACTAACGCTTCAATTTTACACAACATATACACACATGTAAATAAAAAAGACATTTTGACATCTGTCAATAAAGGACTTCAAAAAAGGTTGTGATGGAGGGTGTTGCTATGCTCGACTGTATGTATTATTTTACTCTTACGTTCCAATTACCCTTTTTCATTCTACATTCAACAATGATATTAACCCTAATAAAATTCAAACTTAAAAAAATCAATGAGCTATGGTCGAATGTCGACCAGTGGGCGCCCACTAGTACATAAAAAAATGCATACAGTCGAACGTACAACCTCCTCCTTTTTCGAGGTCGACTGAAAACCCGCCTTAGTGACATGCTTCGACTTGTCACGTTTTAGGATTAGTCGGCATATGCAGTAACATTCTTGATTGGTGGTGCCTGAACCCCATTGAATCGCTACTACCACGAACATAGTGTTAAACATGTCACAGTGATTGCCTTTTAGTTGGACATATTCCGAAATCAACCAACGTATCGTCAAGCCGGCTTATCAACGTCGACTGACAATAGACTATAGATTTCTTAATGGTCGCTGTTGTTATTCTATTCCACAGTGCTGACTATCAGGCGCAGTGCAGTCACTCTGTTGTGCTCAGATAAAAAACGATTTATACGATTATGAAACCCAATCATAGAACTATCACATTTATTCTGTGGAATTTAATTATTAATGCAGAAATACCAGCCAGCATTCACATCGCATACTAAGTACTTCTTGATAAGCATAACACATGATTTCATAAGAGATTGGAATGTCCAATATTGTAAGTGACGTCACGGGACAGAATGCAATGAAAATTATCTAGTATGATATATTGCTATACATTTTTAATCACATATCGTGTTGGCGAATAACACTTTAGCGCTGAAATAGGTATGTATGTAAAATTAACTGTGTACACAGAGATTGTAAGCAAAAACTGGACACACAAGCACTCAACATCAGGGCGATAACCCAAGTGACGTCAGACATCAGAATAACAAAAAACACACGTAACATAAATACTTAATTATAATAGCTATTACTAGATAATAAAATACAGTTAAGCACAACGGTTAATTCGACATTTTTAATTTATACTTTCAAATCCGGCCCGGAGATAAGTAATGTCACTCACTATACATCGTTATTAGTTTAACGGGGGCATATGAGCAAGTGAGAAAGCATAAGATCCATGGGAATTTTAAGGTGATAAGTGTATTTAATATTTTTTTTAATGAAAATCTTTTACACAGCTCTTTTAAATATGTGAAACGTGAGTTTTCGATCAAATAATTCGATTTTGACATTAATTATGTTTAGATTTATGTTAGTTTCATTTTACACTACAGCAGAACAAAAAAGGTTAGTCATATTTCATTTTAAAAAAACTTGTTTTAGTTGTACCTAAACTGTAATTTATGTAAACAAAAATCTATTGTCGAATGCATGTACGCACATAACTACAGAAAATGTTTAAAAAATAATACGGGAAAAGTGAAAAATTTAGATTAAAGAATCTCCATATAAAATGTGAGCGAGTCAGTGAACAGAAGAGAGTATAAAAAATATCTCATCTTCAAAAATATTGACGGAATTGACAGTTTGACCGTAAAGAGAAAATTTGGTATCATTTTTTTCTTCAGTCCACCCGTACAAAGCTGCGAAAGGCAGTTAGTATAATACTTTAAAAAAAACATCCAAATAAATATCGGTTTTACATACACCAATTACCCACACATGTATTGTTTTTCATTAAATGTATTTTGTATTTAACACATACAAAACTTTTTTTCGAGTCTTTTTTATCGACAACCGCCTATTTATATCAGAATTAATATTTATAGAAACGTACCCAGGTGTGTAATTAAAAACTGTTTCCTTAAACCATTTTTTTTTTCGAACTGATTACGCTATTGGCCTGACGTGACTTCACATCTTCACCGGACTACTAAGCCGAGCGCTGAAGGCACTTCGCCGCTTGGCAACAAGCTCAAGGGAGCCACAGTGGCCGAACATCGGCTTAGGCTGTTGGATGCAATATCGCAAACCAGTATAAGCTTTTATTTTTTATATCATAGGAGGCTAAAGAACATGTGGGTCACCTGATGTTAAGTGATCACCGCCGTCCATAGACACTAGCAATAACCAATAATAGCTTCAGAGTGGCTGTGCCATCTACGATATAGTTGGGTATAGACATTCTGCCGCAATATAGTTTCACAAAAAAAACAGGGGCATCGATGGATGTATGCCTCACGAATTCAAACGTGTACCAAAATAAAAAGAAATTATATAATATACCTATAATATTTGTATCCAATATATGTGAGTATTGCATATTACTTGTAGTTGTCACTCAAAAATCCCGGTCAAGGAGCTACTTATAAAGTACTATCTTACAATGAAGGTATATCGATGTTTATCAAATCAGTTCTGCGATTATAAAATTACATTGCCCAAGAATTTTGTTCGGGCTATATTGGCATATTTGGCAGATTCTGCATTATCACTATCAGGTGGTCGCGGGTCGGTGATTCCAGATAGCAGCATTATAGATATCAGCAATATCATTAAAATGGGCCTTCAGATTTGTGAAATCATTGCTCAAATGAAACGTAAATTTTATACGATAAATAAATACACTCGTAAAGGTATATATACGATATTTTTTTAATGGAATAACTTAAATTGACAGCAGCATATCCGATTTTACCTATGGAAAACTATTAAATGGAAAAGAGATCGTAGATGTTAACTTCTTATACATTTTTGAAGTTATACTTCTATTGGCGCGTTAGGGAAAAATGATGAGAGTAAATTTTTACGACGCGCGCGCACACTGTCACGAAAACCGATACCCTGAAGTTATTACGATGCGCGATCATACCGTCACGAAAAACCGACACTCTGAAGTTAGCTATAATCAACATTTTGTTTGTTTGTATTAAAACTTTCAATGTATTAAATACCTTTTTTCTATTGTTAGTGTCGTTTTTTCTACAAACATAGAATAAGGCGAAAGATAACATTTTTGAAAAGATTTTTATCTTGTTACGCCAAAGAAGTATAACTTCTAAAGCGTGTACATAAGTACATACACACTTTAAAAAAACCGACTAAACCAATTACAGTACTCGCCAAATCTTTTCGACCGCTCTGAATCTAATTCCACAGAACAATTTTTAGGTATAAATACGTATTATACTATATGTATAAAACATCGAGACAGGTTAAAAATAGTGCTCATTTTACAATCCTATAATATTTTAACGTTGTTTTGTATAAATCTCTCACTTTTAGCTACATTACAAGCCCAAACTTACTTATTCAGAGTGGCCAAAAACATTGACAAAGGTTGTAGCGTCAGACATTTAAAAACATAGATGAAGTGATCGCTACTCAATAAAAAAATGCAATTACGTACTTATTTTAAACATATATTTGTGTATATAAAAACTCGGACACCGAATTACCGATCGTTATTACATAAGTGGTACTAAATGATTAGATTTGAACACGTAAACGGGTACAAAAACTTTTGAACTTATTACAAAATGGTTATTTTAGTTTGAATACTTATCCATAATCTCAAATATCGTCTTTGCTATTAGGTATTTAGTAAATAATTCAATATGTTTAAACACCAATTCTATTTAAAATATAAAAATGCGCCTTTCTATTGTTACGGAAAGGCTTTAAGAAAAAGCCGGTAAATATATGTGAAAGTCATTTTAGACACATTACATTGTTCATATATTTTACAACATAAACTTTGTTATGATAACGAAATGTAAAATCAGCTTAGTAGAGTTAAAGTTAATTGACGAACAGTGCGTGATTTTCATCTTTAAAAAATATAGTACCTTATATATTAAGACGTGAAGCCAAAACTTTTTTTAAGCGAATTGCCTGAACGGATGAAAATGATATTTTGGCACAGTTAAAGTTTATATGGAGAAGTGCACAAAGCTATTTTTTTTTACATAAAATATATTAAAAACACATTACATTCATTAAAATAAACATTACTCACACTACTGCTTGAAAGGCACACAACATATACATACACACATGTAAATGACAAAAACGTTTAGCCATCCTTCATTTTACTCTTACGTTCCAATTACTTTTTTTCATTCTACATTCAATATTTTTAACATGAAATTAAATGATCAAATTGTAGGTTAATTGTATAATAATATAATATGTAAATTCATAAAATACATTAATAATTAATTGATAAATAATTTATCCTTAGTCAATCTATGAATCCGCTGAAATAATAATTATTCTCTTTGGTCTTATTGAATGTAAAATTGAATTATGGTCGAATTCCGAAAACTAGGCGACCACTAATAACGTATAATACGTCTTTATTATTATTTTTATACAGATAATATATCATTCTATTTTTATGACAAGGTCAAGGTCGCAGCGACTATAGGTTCGATACTCAGATCCTGTAAAACAACTACAAGTTTGAATTATTTTAAAGTCGTGGTCAAAATTATTCAAGAAAAACGTACTATCACCCATCTGAAACCGAGCATACGAGAAGTCGTAAAATGTAGAACCCCAAATCAGCTAATTATTTTCTAGGTGACTTTCAATGAAAACAAACTGTTCACCAACATTATTTAAAATCCCATTAATAAAAATTTATTTTAAGATACTGATCTCAGAAAGGAATCCTATTTCTAAGGTTACATTGTCCGTCCGATCTTTTAAGGTATGTATTGTATACAGTTGTAATTTGCATACATACTTATAAATCATGTATATATGTTATTATGTTAAATATCGTGACAATTATAAATACACACTAAAAAGTAAATACTAAGGGATTCTCCAAACAAGAAACATGTTTTTCAACGTACTTAAATGTACGAGGTTTTATGCACGTCCGCACAGCCAACAAAATATTAGTCAGTCTTTTTTTAAATAAAGAACCTTTTACATGCCCCAGTATTAATTATTTAGAGATAGAGTTAAGCATTTAGCATAAAGCGGAATTTCAATGTACACTTTACATATATAATGTTTACAGTACAGTACTTTACAGTGTTTATAGTACTTATAAGGTAAGTAATATACGTGTCACTGCGTCATTTGTAAGGGCTATCTAACCATTTCTCCCATTCTACGTACTTCAACGGGACATCACTAGGTTCCATCACAATTTCACTAATTTTTTTTAGAGTACAGTGATTATAAATTTACTTAATACTAGCAAGCCCGGCGGACGGTATCCCGCTCTAATAATAAAAAAAACCTTGACAAATTATATACCTAAACCTTAATGAGGATGAATCACTTTATCTACGGGTAAAAACGGCATGAAAATCCGTTCAGTAGTTTTTCAGTTTATCGCGAACAGACAGACAGACGTGGCAGTGGACTTTATTTTATAATATGTAGTGATTATTTTTTGTATGATGTTTGTATGATTTTTATTTATTTAAAAGCGATTAGTTATTATTATTTGTATATAACACGTATTTCTCATTATAAACCTTCGATCAACAATAACTAGATAAAGGGTCGGCGCGAAAAATACGTCTCGGTAAATTACAGCTCACTTGAAATGTGAGATTTTATTTTGTTTAGTTTGTTTGAAACACAACCAATGTAAGCACGTTTCACATGCCGCAGTGTATTCAAAAGATGCAAAAATAATACCCGAAAAAGCAATTTAACGGCCGGAGTATCTTACTTTCGCTAAATACATGTTGAATAAGTTATATTTTAAGCTTTAAACTAACAAATAATATCAAATTTTGAACAAAATTACCGATTTTATACCTGTGGTACAAATGTTTGGACAAGGCTCTTCAACCACGCACAAACACGCACAATAACGGAAAAAAGTACTTTATTCATTGCGTGTTAAGGTTGAATTCACATTAAATGTTGTTTATGTTGTCTTTTCATTTGTGAGGGGAGTAATTTATTGCTTTGCTCGTTTTATCATAAGTATCATTACATAGTATAAAGCAAAGTCTCCTACCGCGTCTGTCTGTCTGTCTGTTCGCGATAAACTTAAAAACTACTGAACGGATTTTCATGCAGTTTTCACCAGTAGATAAAGTGATTCGTGAGGAAGGTTTTGGTATATAATTTGTTAAGGTTTTTTTTATTATCAGGGCGGGACAGCGTCCGCCGGGCCCGCTAGTTAGATAATATTTTGAACATTTGTGACTTAATTACAAGGTGTCACGGTTGTAATTAGGTTGAACTTAAAACTATTTTAAAAAATTTTTCTCCCTTTCTTAGTAAACAAATAGCTACACATAAGTATATATTTACGCGGACAGTTTTTAGCTTCGATCTTTTACGTGATCCTTTATCTAGTTATTGTTGATCGAAGTTCTAAACATATGTATGTAGTTTAAAAGTAGTGTGTATTAAGGTAACTATATCTTCCCTGTCATCTTATGTTTAATAATATTTCTTTTTCAGGTTGTAAACAACTTGCTTTTCCTTATATATATTTTTTTTGCAAAACTGGTTAGGAGAGTATACCTTGTCGCAGTAAACAAGCCGATGTTCAAGACGTAAATGTGCAATAAAGTATTTCAAATAATAAAAAAGAAGGATACTTATGAATGCGTGCTTCGAAACCTTTCGATACAAGGCTCTGCTTTGTAATGGGAGTACTATTATTTTAGTTTCGCGTTCACCTTGGTGCAGCGTCGTCAGATAACTATCTCATGCAAATTGAGAACTTTATAACTAAAACAAATTAAAGGACAAAGAGACACACACAAAACAGAGTCAATTGAAACGAGTGTTTATATCATGCTGTCTATCAGTCAATTTTGCATGATAATAATTATATAAGAATAGTACACATAACTATACAATTTATATGTATATAATAACTGATAGGCACCATCACCCAGGACCAGTTGTATAACAACAATATATTATGTAGGAGTATGTAGCATAATTATCAGCATGAATAATATCAACTGTTCCAACTCAACAATAATATAAACATGCATCCATACATGTCCAAAGAAAGAAATACATTCATTCTTTCTGCATTCAAATTATTATTTGTAGTATAAATAAATTGATACACTCCTTTATTGTTGTTCTAGTAATATAAATTTGTATTTGTGAACAAAAGTATGGACTCAATAATAACTTTTATGCACCATTTTTATTATCATTGACTAGCAACGGATTCAACTCTCCCAAGAAATAAAACATAAGTGCGTGACAACTCCCATGATGATATACAATCTCAGACAAAAACCAAATTTCATTTTTTATACAGAATTTGATATATAGTTTACTAAACTCGTAAACATTGTTTACTGTTACTTTGCTATTTCCGCCTAAAACAGATTGTTTGCTTTCACTTGCTTCGGTTATTTGTTCTAGTTTTAACTATTACAGTTATAGACCAGATGTTTAAAATTAACAAAGAGTAACAAATGCTTTCTTTGGTAGGTCGAAGTAACGGTTGTCCATCTGTTTCCAGCATTATTAACAAAGAAACATCAAACAAATTATTTTTAGGTTTAGAAATGGAACCCTTTACACTGAAAACTTTATATAACTAATAGGTTTTCATTGATTCCTTGTAATACTCTAAAATCAAGATGTAACTAAAGAATTATATATTCTTAAAACAGTCAAATTATTTTTAGGTTTAGAAATGAAACCCTTTACACTGAAAACTTTATATAACTAATAGGTTTTCATTAGTTCCTTTTAAAATACTCTAAAATCAAGAGGTAACTAAAGAATTATATATTTTTAAAACAGTTATATGTTGAAAGTTTTTTTCTTTATCTTTCAGAAGAAGAAGAAAAGAAAAAAATCTTTTCTACAATTCATTATGTTGGGGTGAGTGGATCTTGAAGTTAACCAGTTTTAGACCCCTACAAATGTGCATCAATGTGCCATCTTCTTCCTTCGCAATTTTGATAAAACATAAGAAGACTGTTAATGTTCTTTCCAATTAGTAACTTATGAAATTCACTAGTAAACCCTTGATTTTACATTCCTGATCCCAGTGCATATAAATTGACCATTCACATTATAGATCAATTCATTTGTAACAACCTAAGTTTTTTTTCTATGTCCTCATTCTATCTTAAATTCCCGTAATAAAGATACCAAAATATAATTGACCTATTTCATAAAACATTGTATTCCTCTTAACAAAATACACATAACAGAATTATTATATCCCTCTACACACGTATAATTCCAATACTGGTATTAGTGTCTCTGAAAAATCTGTATATAATATACGAATATACTTCATACAATACAATTATTAAAGGCAAAGAATTAAAAAGTCAGCTGCACTTCTTTTTTTGTCAGTCCTCTTTAAGAAGTATTACTGCAATTTTTACATATGCAGTTATTTAGTAACTGCACTTACCAAAACTTTTTTACATAATTCAGAGTTCCTATTCTGATCAAACATTGTTTTCTATTTATTTCATATTTTTTACTGATCCCATAAAACTCAAGTTTTCCGTAAAAAATATTCTTGTGTAAAATATTAATAATAAATAATTGAAATCTTTGATGTGGACCTTCAATATTTTATTCAAATGTTTAAAAAAGGTAATTATCAAAGAACTACCAAAATAAAATTAGCTTAAATAATCACCATACAGTAATTGTAAAGAACTACTTGCAAAGATATATTTGTAATATTTTAAGATAAAGAAAGGATTATAGCAAATACAAAAAAATATGTATAAAAACAATATTTAGATAAATATTCCCACATTTAATAACTAAATTATTAACATTTAACAGTTCCATTTATAAATATATATTAAGTTCTATAATGCAGACAATAATTAGTGTATTCCACAGAATTCCCTATTATATATTATTTAGCAGGTAAGGGAAATATTTTAATATTAAATTTTACAACTATTATTCATTTCAAAAGACAAAAGGTCTTTGAGAATATCAATCTATTTATTACTTTATTTATTGATTTATTACATTTTATTTAATGATCGACTTGGATATTATGATCTGTATAGTTATTTTAAAATATAACTGCAAATAAAATTCTACATAAAATATTGTGTATATTCACACAATTCATAGAAAACATTTTTTCATAATTGGAACGTACCTGAGTTCATGCAAAAACACATGCGATTGTACGCTCAACGTTCTAATTTATCCGATCTACATTACCCAGCTGACCAAGCTAATTGCTCAGGTACAGAAACAAGAAAAATATAATACTTACTGTTGCAAAAGTAGTTCCCATAAAGTTTACTCAAAAATAATGAGCATTCAATTCAACACTTTCTACGGAATGATAACAACAAAGAATTTCACTTATAAGTTTGTAATAGAAATTAATATCTTGGCAACTGAATACTATTATATTCAATTATTTCATAAAGTTTTCTCAACTTTTGTAAATTGTATAACAGTCAATTATTATATGAGATAATAAACGAGTGCACATTTTAACAAGATAAAACAATTACAAGTAAAACAAAACAACAATCACGGACGACAGTCTCTGAACCATTATAAAAACTGTAAACTGTCCGAAACACGCATCTATTCTACGGGCTAAGATTGTATATGATCACAGACTATATATGCTTCAGGCAAGTTTGAAGTTTCATCGATGTTTCCAATTAAAATTCTACGAAGTTGCTACGAAGGTAGCATACCTTGAAAATACGAAAAATATTACAATTTTTTAATAATTGAAAGTATGTATGTACGAGTTTAGTGTTGATAAGAAATTCGAATATTAATTAATTATATTCGTTATAATTAATATTGTGTGTAGTATGTATTGTGAATTTAAAAAATATAGCCATGATTTTATTTCCATGATGATGAGATTGACTACGTAAAGCCGGATCGAAAAACTTTATCGCCATAAATCCATCTGTTAGTAATTTTACCATCATCAAATTATTGCACTTGGAGTTCAGAGGAATGGCTACATCGGTCGTGATAATATGAACCTTCACCTAAATCTGTTAAAAACTAAAACAACTTTGGTATTATCTATACAATATCTAAAAATAATACTTAAATGTAGTAGAAAAATATTTTGAAACGTTTTCTACTAACTGAATTCTACTAAACCTTTAAAAATAACCACTAGCTACTAAAAGCAATATATGTATCTCCATTAAAACCAAAGTTGAAAATACCAATTCTAGTAGAAAATTCACACTATCCACTCTCTGAATTTTAATCATCAAATGAGTTTTAAAGGAAAACATCACAAAAAAACTAGCAAAGTGATAGATAATTTTGAGTATTTAGCTCTATAGTTAGCTATCCTATCGTAAAACGGTCTCAAAACACTAGTAAGTATGTTTTTGCGGTTGTCTTTATAAATCCTGTTACGTAAAAACATATCCAGCTTATAGTATATGAAATAATTTAAAACTAAAAAAAAAGAAATTTAAAAATACTTTTACGTCGTTAAAGTATAATAATACTTCATATGTATGGTCACACTGAACATGTGAATTACATATTATCTGTACTTTCTATTTTTATTGAACGCACAGTCTTAGTTTATTAAATCTGGGCTCTAATAATTTACACTTGTTGTGTTTGAACACCGTAGATTTAGTTCTGAAGTTCACTTTCTTGTGCGACTGGCAATGCTGTTTCCACGCCAAATGAAAAAGTATGCTTAAAAGATAAGTATCCAGTGTCCTTAGAAAACTATAATTTTATTACTTCGATCAACAGTAACTATTATTAGCAAATTTAAAAAAGCGTTAGATACGTAAGGGCGCGTATTTCAAACTCAGTATTATTCAATTTAAGCAAACGACTACCTTATTTATGGCTTGCGAATAGACTATTTTGTTAATAGTATTATTAATTGAATAAAGATTTATTTAGGTATCACATGGGTGTGTTTTATTTTCACATAATTTGTTCGTGGACACTTACAAATACTTTTTTATATTTATTTGTACATGTGCCTGTGTTTATTATTGCCCACAGTTTAATTAAATTACCATCCTTAAAATTTTGCCCTTTACACAAAAGTAACGAGACATGAATTACAAGATTATTATGAGATATACAACAAGTAAACCCGGGGTAAATAATGTAAATAAATGTTTAATACGTCGTGTTATTTTTTTTTCTTCATTAAATGTAGTCCAGAAAATCTTGATATTTGCCTGACGCTGTTCAGCCATTTGCCTCTATCGTTCGTTAGTCTGATTTACTCTTACATTGGGCAGATTAGACCGCCCGGAACAGACTTCGATTCTTAGGACGAGTGGCCTACCATGTAGTCTTCCACATTACCTTATAAAACCAAGTGCACCATCTCGAGTACTCTTAATTTGCACTCGTCAGTTTTAGTGTAAACTTAATCGAAGTTATTATATCCACTAAATGTATGAAATAAATTAGATTTTTTTTAATTGAACAGACCATTGTAACACTACAAATAAAAAAAAGGTTGAGGAAGTCATAAAGAGAAAACTCAAAACGATTAAAGAAATGTGTCCTTTTTTTAATTTTCATAGTAATTATAGTGTGAATGACAATATTTACATTTCAGAATTTGTATATTGAAATTATTAACATTAGTGTAATTTTCGTATCTATTGGCACTCGGAGCAACATTTATATACATTTTTATAAAATCTATTAATCAACCAAACATATGATGAGCTGCAAAATATCAATATTACATGTATACAGGCTCCTGTACTACGTGGTGCTAGTTTGACGCAAGCCGCAATAATTGGTTCTGGTAATTAATATTTTAAACCATAAATTTCAAGCAGTTTTATCTAAACTCGCAAAATATTACAACCTCATATGGTATTTAATCTCGTGCATTTCCTCAGTATTCTCATTTACAAATTGGAACACATTATTTATCTACTAGCTAAGCCGCGCAACTTCGTCTGCGTGAAATCGGCTACCTACCGATTCCAATCGTATTTCCAAACTTGAAAAATCTTTAAATAGGTTTAAAGGTTTATATGCTTTTCGGAAGCCGATTCAAACACTAACATCGTGACACGAAATTTTTATATATTAAAATATACTTATATGTAGATAATGAAAATACAATTACAAAGGAGTAGGCTCGTTTCTTGAAAGTTATCTTACTTTGTCACGGATCCCATAATCAGAACCTAACCAAACTCGCATCAAACTACCCTTGAAGTACATCCTTTTCAATAAAAAATGAATCATCGAAATCGGTTAGCGTAATATTGAGTTATTCGTCTGTTTGTCGTGTACATACTTAATGCAAATTTCAAACTTATACGGTTTTGCACTGGATGCCGTTGTCGGAACTTTACCAAATTGAAATGGGACAACACTGGAAGTACCAGCTTTCAAATAAAAAAAGAATAATCAAAATCGGTTCACCCAGTCCAAAGTTATGAGGTAACAAACATAAAAAAAAAAAATACAGACGAATTGATAACCTCCTCCTTTTTTTGAAGTCGGTTAAAAATAACATAATATTCATAAAGTACGAGAATTATTATATATATCACCATTTTTAAAATGTTAAGATTATAAATATAAGATCCAATTAAATTGTGGCTGCGATGACACGCAAATCAAATTGTATCGTATATCCTATGTGTATTGTTGGTATAAATGTTAACATGTGTTTGGAAACGATAAGATACCGAACTGATCTACAAGTTGCTTTGCCTTTCCGGCTTGCTGCAATGTTGTTCCAAATTCTTCTTCAAGTTTATTTTCACTCCATGACCTAGGCGCTATAGTTAGTATCATAGTCTTCGTAGAAGTAGACGGATCATTAAATTTTTCCTTTAACAGGTTCAAAATTTCTTGGTATTCTGTTGTTGTGTCAGTTTGGGTTGAATTATGTTTAAACTTATCTCCGGGAATTAACGATTCGTCATGGGTATGTTTACTTGATATTTGACTATATTGCAGGATTTCTTAGGTATTAGCGGTGTTTCACTTGAAAGCCGTTTACTACAGGATACACATACATAACCATTTGATGTATATTCCCACTTTTGAGCTAAACGATGAGGTGCCAAACGATATGGATTAAAACACCGATTACCGAAAGGAGACATTATACATCAAATACTATATATAATATGTATGTTAGAATTAGAATTTGAAGTTGCTCAAAGCTCAGAGCCTATGGTCAGAGCAATAACTAAATAGCGGATATTACAAAATAGCATGGCGTCATACTTTTCTCTCTTTCCAACATAAAGCTTTGATTCTATTCGATGAGCAATTAATTCTTCCTAGAGCTAAGAGATGGCGCTACCAGGCGCATTTTGTTACCATAATTATTTTATCACTATTTCCTGCTAATTTACGGTTCAAGTGTATAGCTATCAATTTACATTTGAGCGAGGAAGCAATTTGAGTGAGCGATGATAGCTCAGTTGTTAGCGTGTTCGGACACTGCGTCAGTCGATGTACTTTCGAATATTTGCGAATGAGCCGGAGATTTAGGACATTTTTAAGTCCGCCTGTCTAGTCTAGACATACCGCCTTTAAGTAGAAAATGTGTTGCCAAGCATATATTTCTGTGATAGCCTGGCTCTCAAGGTTTAATGCATTTAATATCTTGGAACACGGCGTCATTTAATATCAAGTAAGATTGTGGTCTAACCTATAGGTTTTATTACAAAAACGTTAAATACGTATTAAATACTTGTTTTAAAAAGGCTTCGAATTAAATGCACTGCGGTCGCTAAATTTTCGCCATCTTAATCTTTTGTCTCGCTTTGGTTACGTTAGGTTAGACTTGTGAAAAAGGATAACGCGAACTTGCCTCGGGCGAGCGCGGTACATTTAATTCGAAACCTTTATAAACCAAGTATTTAACTTTTTTGTAATAACACCGATATAGTATTAAAAAAATGAATCATTTATTTCATAATATGTACTCCAAATTATTGTCAGATCTTAAACATATGTAAACAGGATGATACATACTAATATCGTAGTATTTTAATGGCATATCCCGAAAACCGGCTCATTTACCTAACCGCTTAAGAACACAGTATAAATGTATGTGTGCATTAATCTATTTATCCCTTTAAATATTTGAGGTCACATTTTTATTACACTAATCACGTATAGTGTCGATGTAGTCAGGAATGGCAATAAACACTTCGTAGATACTGTCACCATTTATTTGGCCAGAGCTTCGCCTTACAATACTTCGTACAATATAAGAATGCGTAGATATCACAGACATCTTGCTTTTTTTTTCCTCGAACTGACTACGCTATTGGCCTTTTGGCGGCCTCTACAGCTTCACCGGACTACTAAGGCGAGCGCTTAAGGCACTCAGCCGATTTCATTTGGGTCAGACATCTTGCCTTTTTAAAGGCCCATTTATATAAGTCAAAGCGATTACTATTTATACATAAATCCGCAAAATAATTTAAGTAACACAAAAATAATAAAGTATGAACAAATTAATGTTATTTAAGCTATACAACAATTTTATATAATTATCAAATCAAATATCAATGTGTTTCTTTAATATAGTGGCGCTAGTATCAATGTGTATCTAATATGTTGGCGCTAGTGTGAATGTATATTTATAATATGGTGGCGCTAATAACAATGTTCCGGTCGTGTTGTAGTCTCGTCTCTTGAATGTGATGCAGCGGCAGCGGCGGTGGGTGATAACATTTTAGAACCTCTAGTGTATTATAAATGTACCTGATTGGATATTGGGGTGTAAGGGGTGTCGAATAACATCTAAGACTTGAGACATCCAAGCCAACCTCACCTGCACGTGGTGCACCCTGCTGAATAACGAACGAGGCAATGGCGTAAGCGGGGTGGTAAGGTTTTACAGCCTGACTGGGTCGCAACCACCATGTATATGGCGATAAAGCCCGTCATAGTGATTCGCTTCTGCGGGTCGCGTTTCGGGATCTGCCTGTGCATATCCAGATTTTCGCAGGCCGGCATGATAGCGGCGACCGGCGATGGATAGTATGCCACTCGGTGGTCGCCGTTGTTTTTGGATTGTACTATGCTTACCATCAGGCACAGTGCAGTCATTTTGCCGTGCTACAATAAAAAAAAATTCAATTACATGTTTGAGTTCGTAAAGCATACATGACGTGTGCCTCACTAATTCATGTACGTATTATTAGTTTAACTTAGTAAGATTCGCGTCGTTGTATCGAAGCCAACAGCTCAAGCCGAGGTCCGGCCACTTTGGCACCCTTGAGCTACTTGATTTTTTTTTCTCGAACTGATTACGCTTTTGACCTAGCAAGGTCTTAACAGCTTCACCAGACTACTAAGGCGATCGCTTAAGGCACTCAGCCGATTTTATTTGACAACTCGGTCAAGGGTGCACGGCACACCTCGGCTTGGGCTGTTGCCTGAGTCATGCAATTCGCGAACCTATCTGAGCTAACCTAAGCTACATATTCATACATATATGAGTTATTGAAACATATATGTGTACCAAGCATACATACCTCAACAACTCTTATATGTATTTTGTGTCGGATAATTTTTTCTAAACTACTTTAGTTTAATAAGGGAATAAAATAAAACCCTTCCACTTTCATTTGTAAGCATTTGTGTGGAGGTGATATGTGTAATTTTGTTGCAGTGATGTAAGGTTTTGTGTCGCTGCATCGCGCGGGCAGCGTACTCAAGGGCTCCACGCCGAGGGAACGGACCTAGGCTTGAGCCGCTGCCGAGGGAGCTTCATGGTGCTCGCGGTATTACCCCAGTCAAGCTATGAAGGCCCGTCAGGCCTATTCTCTTTCTTCCGTGCGCCAGGCCAATACCGTTAGTCATTTAAAAAAAGAGAAGGGATATTTTAAAAGAGTAAGTAAAACAAAATTGTTTGAAGTAATCAATTTTGTTTTTGAAATGTATGCCTCCTGTTTTGTACCTTTTATTTTTTCAGTTTTAACATTATCTTTAGAAAGAAGAAATTTTTTCTATATAATCGATACGTTTATTATTTTATTGTAAATTTGTTCAGTTCGAAAAATTCATTCTTATAAACCCGAGTTTTAATTTTGACTATTCTTTAAAAGTCCATAACTTAACAAATAATCGTCATACAGAAAAATGTATGTATTCACAGTCATACCTACTAAAAGGTTAAATTATCGCAAATATGAATAAACTACAGAAATTAATTTAATTTTGCTGTCCGCTTCATCTGAAGTACTCCTCTAATAAACCATTTATCTAATGAATATACAATTTTAGGAAATAACATGGAAAGTTACATTTAATTTACAAATTGTATTAAATCCGTCCGCGCATAAGAATTGCTAACTGTTCATATTACACCGTGCCGTAATCTTATCTTTCGTTATTGCAATTCGCTTAACTAAATCTCTTTACAATGCCATTATATATAGTTTTTACGTACATGTTTTTAAATACTAGCGTTCACCCGCGGCTTCGTCCACTTTAATATAGATTTGATCTATTCCCGGTAACAGTAAGTCTTTTCTGAATGAAATCTACTCTATATTTTTTTCTGTGCCCCTGACAATATGTATGAAAATTTCTATGTTGATCAGTTAAGTAGTTTAAGCGTCAAAGTTTAACAAATAAATAAACTAACACACAAACTCGTTTGCACATTTATACTATTAGTCAGGATACTTTTATGTAGCTCTAGATAAGTTAGTATCACTTTCGTCATTTTGACTGCGCTCGCTATACGTACTTGTCAGGTAATGTACATATATTTTAATTAAAGTGCTTAAGTAATTATATCAGTGGTTGTGAAAATTTTACCATACCTATAGATTATGCGAGGCAAAAGTTTCCTCTGAGTATTTTGCTCTACTTAGTATAGACAAATATAAATAAATTATTTAAACAAAAAAACAATGTAAAATATTGCATAACATTAACAATAAACCTAGTTAATATTAATAACAGTTATTATGGTCGACAAATAACAAAATAACTAACAATGTTACTAAACTTTACCAATCAAAAATGGTTTATGGTCGTCGTGAAATAATTTTGCATACTATTAGAGCCCTCCTCGAAGGCTAGCTTCCGAATTAAATAGCATTATATTATAATTACGATGCACAGTGGTAGTTTCCACTGATCCGATTCAGTAAACTTTTTTAATGATAGTAAATTACGTTCTTCTTTAATAAAGTATGTTTTATTTTATTGTTATTAAGCTTATATGGCATTAAGGTAATTAATATTATGCTGATAATAATACCAAATCATACATTTTTAACCGCTAGACAAGACCACTACCTGCTAGGTAGCACGGAGTAACCGCCACGTCAGCTGCCGGCTTAGTAATTTCTAACGTCGACAAATGTACAATTACGTGTGTTATCATACCTAGGTTACATATTTCAAATTTTCGAACAGCGGTTGCCTTCACCATTAGCTGATCATTATCAATGAAATTCATATTAATACGAGAAAATCGATATTTTGGTGCATGCCGATGCAAAAATTTGCAAACATCGATATAAGACTTGACGTTCCGCCAAATTATTGTTCGACCTTCACGATATAATAATACTTACCGTGTAAAGATAAAGCTACATGTCGTAAAGATATTTCACCGAAACCCTTAGGGATTCAGTAGAAACCAGACCTTCGAACTGTTAGCCTTCGGTAAGCTGAAACAATGATACACTGCAATAGCACTGTTATAACACTTATTTCTGCTCGATTTTTCGGTTTCGTTTCCTTAATATTTCGCACGAATAATGGGTTATGGGATAATAGAAATTGTTAAATATCTTCGGTTCAAAATTGTGAATTTAAATACCAGTCACTTTTTCTTCGAACTGACTACGCTATTGACCTTACGGGCCTTCACAGCTTTACTGGACTACGAACCAGTTACCATAACCAAGGCCTAACAAAGTAACTAATTTACTGCCTGTGTATACGTTATTACCAAAATGTTCCAACCAGTAATAAGTCTATAGAGAAGGACACACAGTTTAGTTTACGTTATGGCTAATATATGCTATACTGAATTTGCCAGTGTAAAGCCAATATTTAGTAATTTCTCCTAATATCATAATAAATAATAACTATAATAAGACCAGTTTTGTTATTTGGATCCGATTACTGGGCTACTAAAAGAGACGGATGAGAAATAAATTATAAGTGGCAGAGATTTTAATGTTAAGATGAATGTTTGCTGTAACTAGAATGGATATGATCAAGAATGAGTATGCCAGAGGAAGTTTGAAAATAGCACCAGTGACAAAGAAGTTGAAAAGTAGTTACCATGGTACGGGCATGTTATGAGGAGAGGTGAAATTCATGTAACTAGAAAAGTTTTTAGTATGAAGGTGAACGGATATAACGTATAAAAGGTTAATGACATCTGACTGGGAAGAGTGGAAAAGGAAAACATGTTCCGACCCTACTTAAGTGGGTTAAGAGTAAAAAGAAGTTTATTGAATTCTCCTATCGGGTTGCAGTTGCAAAATACGTCATTAAAACTGTCGGTCATAAAAATAAATAAAAGTTAATAAGGACAATGAATACTTAGACCTTGTCCACTTAACTTTAGTTATCACCTATAAAGCGTACACATTACATGTTTCGTCTTAAAACTGCAAAAACAATAACATATTTATTCTATGTATTCGTCATTAATGTTTTTATAATGATAAAGTGCAATCTTGTAACAATAGTTGACAGAGTCCGCGCCCTTCATTCAGCACTCGACAGCTACAACTTGTGATTCCTATTTCAAATATTGATTCATAATGATGACCCCAATAATCATTGGTACATATAGATTATACTGCTACGTACTTAAGCTATCACGTACAGGACGCCTGATAAATGAACGGGTGTTGTTAATTATATGATATGATACCGTTTCGATAACACTTGCAGATCGAATTCTTAAACGGAACCACTGTGTGACGGCATCGTTGCATTTTTCGTATCGACTATATAAAATCGTATTACGCTATAAACTTTCTATTACAAAAATATAACATTTACACGTATCTCGTGATGGAAATAATGCCTGTTAAATTTTGTCAACGTTCTTCATATCTAAGCATGTACATAATCGTTACATAGTATATAACAAAGTCTCCCACCGCGTCTGTTTGTCTGTCTGTTCGCGATAAACTCAAAAACTACTGAACGGATTTTGCGGATGCGGTTTTCACCAGTAGATAAAGTGATTGACGAGGAAGGTTTTGGTATATAATTTGTCGAGGATTTTTTTTATAATATAATCAGGGCGGGATGACGCCTCCCGTGCCTGCTAGTTAAATATGTACTGTAAAACGGCTTAGATATAAAGTAACCAAATGTCAATTATATTTTTCTTCGAATATTATCGAATTTTCTGATCCCTTAGTAATTTTTTTCACACATCTAAGTACATCATACACTCAAAAAATTTATAGCTTAGCCAGCCACTCCCTCACTAAAACTCCCCCTAAAAACTTGTTTGTTTATTGTCATGCCAAAACTACGGAACCAATCATCAAGAAATATTGCATACACATTGTTAGGGGTACAGAAAAGGACAAAGAATACTCTTCGTCCAGAAGACAAGTACTGTTCCGATGAGAAATATCAAATCAATACTAACGCGAGCAAAACCACGAGCAGAAGCTAATCGATGAAGAATCTATATATCAATAAAGAAATTAAGTGTGCATTGCTAAGGTTATTTTTAAATCTGACAAACTGATCCGATTAAAAAATAAATCGCCAATAGCTACATTCTTCATGAGTAACATAGGCTTTATATTATACTTGATTTTGCCCATAGCTTTGGTATCATTGTAAATTTGACCTATCTTCCATGGGTACTACTTCTTTCTGGATAAAAGTTTTAATTCTATCTACTTTTCTGTACCTTATATGCAAAATTTCATGAAGATGGTCGAGTAGTTTAGATGTGAAAGCATAACAAATAAACAAACTCACATTCGTATTTATAATATTAGTAAGGATTAAGATTGTTGTTTGAATTTATATTGTAATTAACGCGTAGGAAGTTTTAATAAATAATATATTCATACGTCGCGCACAAATGTAATCATACTGCACGTTGGAATAATCAGTTATTCAACGGATATTGGCTAGTGCACTGTTTGCTTTGTTCTACAATTCACCGACCGTTAGATCGTTTCCCCTATTTAAGTGTTTACAATGATAAAACGTTATCAGTCTCGTCCGTACCGCACAGGAAGAATGTAGGTTTAAACAGACGCACCGACAGATTGATGGTTGATGTAAAAAAGCAATAAGTTCTCTTTGATGATTTCAGACTATGCCGAAAAAGGAGCTGAAATCTAAAGTGAAGCGAGATGGGGAATTCAGTCCTCCGGACGGCGGATGGGGTTGGATGATTGTTGTTGCAGCAGGCTTTTCGAATGTAAGTTTTAATCATTATTAATTTGAAAAAAAAAAAAACAAAATAATAAAAAAATAACATTCATATTTTGAAATTTTAATTGTAATCATATACATATATAAATACACACGGTTTGTAAACAAATCCGTCTACCTATATTATTATGTCTATAATTTATGTTTACATTCGTGATATTTTTACGCATATTTATAAAATGAATGGTATAAAATCAAAAGTAGAACCACTCTGTAATTGGGCAACTGAAAAAGAAGTGATTAAATTTTAAATTGTATCTATTAATAATCATAGCGAATATGTTACTATAATTTGTGGGTGAATTTAAACCAGTCGTCAAGAGTTATTTGATTTTTTACCACCGCAATACTTAACATACCACTTCCATACTTTATCCTCTTTGATTTTATATGATAAGAATTTTCAACAAGTCCAAGATAATAATTTTATATGTATCCGCCCTGCAAAACACACACCAGACACACCACAGCAAGTTCGTGGAACATGTGGCTCATATTAAAACCATAATCTTATGCATTATTAACAATGCATTTACCGTGTTCGTCATATTCTATTGTTAGAGGAATCATACAATAATATGATACCATACAATAAAAAAATAAAAACGCACTGTTCCAATTATGCACTAATATATTAACATACAATATATGACCGCGTAGCCCAATTACAGTGATAAGTTCATATTACTGTATTATTAATAAAACGTGGCAGTATGATACTGTGACTTCTTAATTTTTTTAAATAAATATGCAAACATAATTTTAGATACGGCTATTTAATCTCGAATTAACTATATCTTGTATTATGGTAAAACAGATGTTATACATACATATTGAGATATTTAACACCCAGTTAAAGAGTTAACAATTATGAAAATGACATAAAAGTCAGTCATGTGCAGGTGGTAGAGCCACGCTGAAGCTATTACCGGATTTAGCATGAATGAGTCGGCTCGATCGGGGGTACTACCATCCGACCCACAGAAAACCGAGGTGAAGTAACAGTGCTTGCATAGTTGCGTTTCGTTCGGTCAGTGAGAGTACCGGAGGCCCACCTTCCCTCTCCGTCCTCTCATGTCCCCCTGCCCTCCCCCAAACACAGGCTGGCAACGCACTTGCATCTCCCCTGGTATTGTTAGTGTCTATGGACGGTGGTGATCAGTTAACATCAGGTGACCCACCTGTTTGTTTGCCTCCTATGACATAAAGAAAATGTGCGTTGATTAAGCCTACAAACTTTCAGCTCACTAGTACGGATATTTCCATCGCGATATGAGGCCTTTAAATGCAATTTGAAGATTAAAATATATTAACGTATTTTATAACATGATATGTTATCAAATTTAAACAATTGCGCTTTTATTATAGTATTCTTCAATAATGTGAACTATTACAAGCCCTCAAACATCCTTCGCGCTTTACCTCCGATGGTTACCTCCGACCATGAACGTTAATAACTTAACCAACTTTTGTCAAGAGAATAAGTTAAAAAAAAACCAATAAATAAAAGATTTTTATTTATATCACTGTATGCAAACTAACAAGTAGGTCGCTTGATGTTACGTGCGTTGCCAGCCTAGGTTGGGAGGGGGAGCAAAGGAAGGGGGAACGGGAAGGGAGGAGGAGAATCTTATAACATGTCTAAAGTAAGAATTCAAGAAATAGTGTTTGATAAAATTGATACGATAAGTACTTTTTCGTTATTGAAATATTGTAATGGTTAGATTTAAATAAGAACTTGCTGTTGATATTATTAGCCATTACAGCGCAAGCTGTTATTAGGTGACTTGTAAGAATGATTAATAACCAGTATACCATAGAACAAGGGATTAATTTCCAGTACTATCAAGTTTCCATGACAAAGACTTTCCATTATATCTTCAAGGCTGAACAAATAGTAGAATATGTATTTATTCTATTACTAGTTCAATTAACCTAAACTAACATATGTGTTGGTAAACATAAAATTTGTTATACTGATAAAGATGAATAAACAAACATCAATAGTAAGGCAAGAATCACGTTGATAACTCACAACGATAGGAGCTTAAAGTATTGCGAAATATTTCCTATTATTAATATAGCAAGATTGATTGACGGGACTGTATTTGATGGTAAACCAGCGCGATTGAAAAACAATTCAGTGTTTTAATATTATAGGGGGCAAACTAACAGGTGGGTCACCTGATGGTAAGTGATCACCACCGTCCATAGACACTAGCAACACCAGGGGAGTCGCCAGTGTAGTGTTTGGGGAGGGGGGGGGGGGGATTAAAGGGGGCGTGAAGATAGGTATCTAGCGCTCTCACTGACCGAAAGAAACGTATCAGGCCGGGCGAGCTGACCCATTCATGCTGAAACCAATAATAGCTTCAGAGTGGCTGTACCACCTACGATATAGTTGGGTATAGACATTCTGCCACAATATAGTTTCATAAAAAAACAAGGGCATCGATGGATACACGATAGAAGTGAAACTTTTGTATTACTAGGAAACATATTAATTTTAAAAAAATACATCAAATGGTCGACATCACGCGGTCACCCATCCAACTGCACCCGACGTTACTAAACTTTAGTAAGTAGAGGAGTACCGGTGATTTAACACTATACGGGACACAGTGTTTATCCCATCACTTTTCGTCACACAAATCATGTGGATCAGAATATGAAAACTATAAGACCTTTCACTTCTAATATATTTTGTAAATTTATGTATGTAAATTTTTGCAACTTTGTTTTTCTGATTTCAGCTGTCAGCGTTACCGATACTCCAACAGTTCGGTCTCCTGTTCCGTGACAAATTTGCCCGTCTGGGCATATCCAGTTCTGAGACGACCACTATTATCAACATGAACTCTGCCCTGACCTCTTGCGTCGGTGCGTGACGCGCCTTGCATGGTAACTCTCTGATACCATACCGGCCTCTTCCTAATAAGCTATCTTTGAAACAACACGGCTTAGCATGATATCTTAATCATACTTATCTTTTATTGGCTTGTAAAATTACTGCACTGTATTCGTTGTTAAGAGTAATGTACAATGCAGGGCAAGAACAACATCAATTATCAGTAGACTAGAATTAATCAACAGTTGCAATAGTAATGATGGCAAGTCACTAAAACTGGTTAACGTATTACAGAAAACTACAATCCCAATTGAGCTAATAAAACGACTGAATTTTAAACTGCTTTTGGTGATTAACGTACCTCACGATACAGTATATTACAAATTTCCCTTGGCAGAAATTGAAAATAATTGTTAATTTATTTATGAATTTAAGTGGACAGGTGTCATGAGATTTTTATAATGCATGCTTATTGCTGTATTGGAATTACTAAGAAATTGTGAAGTGTTCCTAAAATCTGTTAGAGGATTAGAGTAGATATGTCCAATAATATAAGAAAGTTTATGTCTGGTTGTTGAACTATAATAACCAAAATCCATATATTTTACTCTTTATTATTATTCTATAACTTAATTACGTTAAGCTGGTGTCATCAATCCACTTGTTATGGAAACATTTCACAAATATTGACTTTAGATATTTATTATAATTACAGGTTTAGCAAATGGACCAGTATTCAAAACCTTCAGTTACCGCCAGGTGTCGCTAACAGGAGCAATCGTTGTATTCATCTCACTAATGTTAACCACATTTTCGTATAATTTTATGACGTACCTCATATCTTTCTCAATACTCTACGGTAATTTTGTTGTTATAGCGATATATAAAATCAAGAAAATATCTAATAACGACTAATAATGCACTAACTCATGTTTCCAGGTGCGGGATATGGTATAAGCAGTTCAGCTAATGCTTTAGCTTTAAACACATATTGGAAGAACCGAAGAAGGTTAGCGACTGGACTATCTTGGACCACTACAGGACTCGGTCCTATGGTATGGCCACATATAATAACAGGTTTATTTGCTGTTTTTGGAGAAACTGGTGCTATTCTCATCATAAGTGGGATATCTCTTCACGCAATAGCTTGCGCACTTCTTTTACAACCTGTGGAATGGCATTCGAAAACTCAAAATTCGAAATATAGCGAAGATAGAAAACTACTAAGTGGAGACAGTAAAGGGAATTTGCCAGAAACGAAAATAGAAAGCGGTTACTTCAGCCAAATATCAAAGATTAAAAATTTAAGCGCATTTTCTAGCCAATACTTGTACAATGAAGATGATCCTATAAATCCTGGGTATGAGATAACAGATCCCGGTGTTCCTATGATGTTGCGAGCTAATGATGGTTATTTCAGTCAATCCAGACAATCACGTAGCAGAGTGTCATCAAGAGACGGTTCAAATAAAAATTCTCGCCTTAATTCTAAGAAACCTTCAATGTCAAATTTATTGGAAAATAGATCCCGGAAATCTTCCACACTATATTTAAATGAGTCTAAGAAGAATTCTTCGGCCAATCTTGGAGCTCTTGCTCAAGAGCGAGAGCCGTACAAAGCAAAACGTAAAACTTCAATCACTTTAGATATACAAATTCCTGAATCTGAAATAGAAGACTGTCCTACTCTGAAAGCTCCACAAGATTTAAAAGCAGAAGAAAAAGTTGTCGTTGAAAATATTGACCCAAAACAAGCTGAAGTTATCGCCACCAGAGCCGAAAAACAGATGGCTGGAAACAAAAGTATAAAATCATTTAAAATGGATGGTCAATACGGAGAAAAATACCATAAAGATAATCAAAGTAATGTTTCCTTCAAGAATCAAGAAGAACATGAAGAAAAAAAATATTTAAGAGACAACCACAGCAATCAATCATATCGAACAAAACATAGAAGAAAATCAAACAACTTTAATTATGAAAGTGAGGTTCTGAAACAAGCTTCACTTAAATTAGAAGAATATTTAAAAGAAAACGAAATTAATCAAAATGAAAAAGTAAAGATATTGATTACTCAAATGAGTGAACATGAAAATGACGTGTTTATTGAAAAAAAAGATGGCGAAGAAAATGATGATGAAAAACTTACCTTTTGTCAAAAAGTAACCTTGTTCTTTGATTTAGATTTATTAAAGGACTTCACTTTTATTAATTTGATGTTGGGTATAACATTGGCTAATTTCAATGAATTAAACTTTTCAATTTTAACGCCTTTTATACTCGGTGATTATGGTAAAAGTAAGTCGGATGTCGCCCTCTTCATGTCATTGTTAGCTGGTATTGATCTTTGTGTTAGATTTTGTATTCCTTTCGTTGCTGGCAAAATTGGATGGGAAAATAGTTCCTTCTTTCTTTTTGGTGTGATGTCAATGGCAATGGGAAGAGTAGGTAAATTAATTTTAATTTATTAGAACGATTTTGATTGATAACTACAAAAAATATAAATCTTCTTTTCCTTTCTCAGTTTTAGCATATTGTCAGTTAAATTGGGTGGTAATATTAGTAGCAGTAATGATAGGCTTTGGAAAAGGATTGAGGACGGTTTTTATGGCTCTAGTTATCCCAACGCATGTCCCTTTACATAAATTACCTGGAGCAACTGGAATACAATTGCTAACAGCCGGAATTGCATATCTTACGTTAGGACCAATAGTTGGTAAGTAGATTTCTAAAAGATATTGTTTAATGAGTATCTTTGTATTCCAGTAAATTACAATTCAACTTTCATTTTGACAGGTTGGATTAAAGATAATGCGTCCACAGCGGTAACATTGCACTGTCTAAATATATTTACTTGGCTAACCGCCTTATCTTGGGGTTTGGAAAAATATATTACAAAGAGACGTCAGAAAAAATCCGAACAAGAGGCGATCAAAGCTTGAGGGATAATTTAATGATTAATATTAATTTTTTATAACAACTACCAATTACATTATGTTCTTTCACTACATTTTTTTTTTGTGTTATTTGTTTGTTCTTTTATTCTAAATAAATCCTAATAGTAATGTTTTTCATTTAGAATGTGGGTATATGAAAAGTAATCTTGATTATCTACGTTTAGATTCTGTATTTTATATGAATACGTGAAGCGAAAACTTTGTACCCCTTTCTAAGCGAATTGCACAAACGGTTGAACGTGAAATTTGACATAGTTAAAGTTTATATGGAGTGTACAACGCTATTTTTTTATATAAATTGCATTAAAAACACATTAAACTTATTAAAATATACAATACACACACTACTGCTTCAATGACACACAACATAGACACACATGTAAATAAAAAGACGAGTCGCCATCCGTCATTTCAGTCTTACGTTGCAATTACCTTTTTTCATCATACATTCAATATTTTTAACATGATTTACGTTCCCTAGCTTACATGCCCTTTGAAAGTAACTAGTCAAATTGTAGGTAAATTTTGTAATAATATATTATACTAGCGGCCCGTCCCGGCTTCGCACGGGTGGACAATTGTTTTAAACATTTGGGTTAAACATATGTGGATTGGCTAAAACTGATCATAGTCTTGAAAATCTTGTACCCACGATACAACGCAGAATCGAAAATCTTACAGAAAGAAATATCTTCTGTTCGGGGGTAGATGATTGTACTAACCTAACAAAATGATAAGATAGAAAAACTACCCGGTGAATTCATCTGTTTTGGTGCGTGATAGATTAACGGGAACTACTATTTACTGCCAAATTAAGTCACAGTTAAGCTAAACACTGGTGAAACACGCCATAAGCGTATCATCGTGTGCAATATTTCTTTGGCCGCAAACGCTTCGCCGCATAGCCCGCACGCACACACCACACCTCTGCAACGACGTGAGCAACATATTTTGTTTAGATTGACATTTTTAAACATAATATCTTTTGAATGCAATGGCTAACTTTAGTAATTCAAAAAGTTATCCGCAGGTACTAAAACAGTCTTAAATTAAAAGTAATTTATGTGGATAAGGATTAATATAAAGACATGAATAACGTGGTATTTTAGGCATGGTATGGTTTTTGTTAAGATTTCTTTCAAAAATGTAGTTATAGTGACATAATCACAATAGCTGGACATATGGTACCGCGAGGTTTTTTATATATATTAATATGTTCTTTAATATTTTAGAACATATTTTTGTTCTATCATTCATAGTTTCCGCAGCGCATGCAATGAAAGTCATTTTATGGCAATATTTTTCGTACCTTGGATTACATTATTGAATTTTTGTAGATATCCCTATTTTCTTAAAGTAAAACAAAGCTTATACGAATTATCGAAATCCGTCCAGTAGTTTCTGAGTTTATTCATAGCAAACATACAAAAATACAACGTTTCGCCTTTATAATATTAGTATAGATTATGTAAATTTATAATATACATTAATAATTAATTGACAAATAGTTTATCTTTAGTAAATTTATGAAACCACTGAAATAATTATTACTCTTTTTGGTCTTACTGAATGTAAAACTGAATTATGGTCGAATTACGACCACTAGGCGACCACTAATATTAATAAGCTCTCAAAGCCAATAGTAAGTTATAAAAAAAAAACCTATTAAGACAAATACTGCTCTATAGTAAATTGTAAGATAGCTCTTAATGTTTCTCTCATCAATTGAAACCATGAGAATTATAAATTCTTTTCTCATTTCGATACTGTTTGAACTACAGATACTTAATTCCAGAAAAAATCCTAAATATTCCCTTATTATTAAGTTAATGCAAATCATAATATACGCGGCTGACGTATAGAGATCCTTACCCACAAGAAATATGTTAAAAATGTCTAAGCATATAACGCAGGAAAGAGGCATATGAAAGGAATTAATAGCTATTGACGCTACTATACCTACACCATCCTTAAACCTAGAAGTTTGAGAAATTCACCTTTTTGAACTAAAACAAACCATTAAAAAGTTTTGAAGAAGTTTTGCATCTAGTTCGCAATACGCAGAATTTCTTTTGAACCATTAACTAACTAATCAGGGACAAGTCTATAAATTCATATTTCACACGTATTCATTCAATAATATTAAGCAAGTCAAAAGATGGCAATCGTACATCAACGTTTATTTCCCACATTAACGACAGTTCGCTGATAATTAGATTATTCCAATTTCACAGCAATTACACCGAGTTCTAAGCTGAGTTTATTGCAGTACTCCATCCAGACTTTGCATCAGCGTATCACAAACACACGAACCACCATTTACCCTAACTTCAGGTGTACTACCAAATGTATCTTAATAATATCATTCGATAATATCCGAGACTCACCCCAATTGCTGAGTCAAAAGGTATTCTAGACAACGAAAATACCGATGATGAAGCAAAATGGGTTACTGCATTGTACAATCCTGACTACACTCTATTCTATAATATCTATTTCTCTATTTTTTTAAATCAACACACCTTAATATACATGTTGGCATCAAAATAATATATAAATCATTTTTATCACGTTCTTATTGTAAGAACAATGTCCTCACAGGACACGCAAACTCAAAACAGTACTTACGTTGATCTAAAATTACTAACACGTCCTCTTCAAAAGTCTCAGTGTCTTGCCTTATAATTATAACTTCCTGAAAAGTAATTCGTTATCTCTAAAGTCATAAATAACTTTATCGTCAACGTAATTTTAAAAAATCAAACTGAGTTCAATTTGTTTTTTGTATCATTTATTATACGTAGCGCTTAATACTATATTATCAGGATAATTTACATTATAACATTATAGTGTTTTGTATAATATAATAAACAAATCATCATCATTTAAGGGTTAAAGTTGCAAAGAATTACTGTATCCAGTCTCACACATCTTTGCGACTGCTCTCAGTACTCCTAAGATTTGATTGTTTAATTGTTATAGAAATTATTATAAATAAAAATTACTCCTACAAAATACGAAAATAAACTTATGATAGAGACAAAATGGAAACGCCTTTACAAAACGTAATATCAATGATGCACACGTCCTAATCGTATGGTTTTTGTAACAATGAATGATCAAACAACTAATATCCTATTTACAATAATTATTACATATTAAAGCAACAAAACAATACAACTTAAACACGACATTTTTAATTTTACCTTTACTTTAATATAAGAGATTAGTGTAGTCCTCTTATTCTATTATTTCATACCCATCACAAATATAAATTCCAGTCTACGTAACTACGTAACTTTAGTCGGAAAATGATTAATAATATATTAGTCAAAATAACGTTGCAAGTAGACAATTGCCTTTTACCTGGGCATTTTTGAAGGATTTTTTAAGATATACAATACCGCACTATATTGTAATAATTTATTTTATAAAGTTTAAACAGAGCTTCCAATGTAAGCGCCCTTAGACTCCTTCTTATAACTTCATTAGAATGCATCAATTTTTCTTTACTGTGTATAAATTCAATATATACGTATCAAATTTTCTAAATGACGGTGAACACCGTATCAAAATGTGTAGCATAGTTTAGAAGCAATAAGGTAACACACATACAAACATGAAAAGCGAATTCGTTTTATAATATTTATAAGTATTGCATATATTCTCGGGAAATCAAAACATCGAATCACATCCCTTGTCATCACAGCCATCCGCGGTCAGGCAATTATAACCGCCGTCACACCATCTTTCGATAACGTAAAGGCCATAATGCCATAGTTAATTTTAATTCGAAGCAATTTTTGCAAGTTAAGTACAGATTAATTAGTCACGTCTAATTCATTTATAAGAATTAAACAGTACGTGTGGCAAATTTATTTAAAAAGGATTATAAAAATAGAAGGATTAACAAGATAAAATATACTCTAATTAGGTACTTAAATTAGTTACTAACACAGCTTATTTAATCTCTATTAGTTTGACTCGGTTATGATTTTATATTACATTACCATGAAATATAACAGTTAAGACTGTATACCAGGTGACTGTTTATAGTTTAACGCCCTATAATCCTCTGGTAGTTCATGGTCACATTTAACATATAAAATAATAATATCAAAACAAATACTAATAAACAACAAAGAAAACCTTAGTTAAAGTTACATCTAAAACTTCAAAAAGTATGGGAACAAATTTTTTAAACGTAAAGAAATAACATCTAGGTTCAATTAACAATATTAAAGGGGTGCTTTCAAGGTTAATCATTACGTAACTGCTTATCGTCGGAATGCCGCACGGTCGAACAAAGGGAAGCGGGGCGTAGATCGAGGTGCAGGACGCGGGCAGGACTGCGCGGCATGGTGTGATTCATTGCTTTCCTTATTATTTTATACTAGCTATACCCGCAACTCCGCACGTGTTTTTTTTTAAATTGTATTAAAGAAATATAAAATTGTGAGACCATGTACAATTACAGAAATGCTCTTTAAAAACAATTTAAGTACGACACGCACGTTTCTTACAGTAAAATGTCACATGTTACATAGATTACATACATTACATACATTAGATACATAAATACTAACAGTGTGTCAAATGAGGCTTATCATCAGCAAAATATTTAGAATCTTATGACACCATATAACTACCTCAGTGCTCACTTACACCGTATAATGAACTAATGAAAAAATGATTTAAAGATAGATAATGATACAGTATGTTCATATTGTCAATAAGTAATACGTTTATGGTCTAATATCGTATTAGAAATACCCCTTCTATCTTTAAAATTACTCTTAATAATTATACTGTTGAATTGTAAACAATGAATGAGCTGATGTCTTGAAATCTTACATAAATGTAAATAAAGATATAAACCTTTATATCTATCTAAGCTGTTTTTAATATTTGACAATTTAAATAGTGCTCATTGAACTCGATACAATATTCTTATATGTTACTATGGTTACTGAGTTATGTAGACGAAAGCTCGGTAAATATAATTAAAACGGCCACTAACATGACCAAAAAAACAATTTAATTCCGAAAACATACATACATACAGATATATGAATTTCAATTATATTTATTCTTGGAGTCCAGTACAATGCACGTCTTACGCACATGTTTAGAGTGATAAACATATTTTTGCTAAATTTCATGCGGACGAAGTCGCGGGTAACAGCTAATCTAAAATAGAATAACCTAAATTACTTCTTATACGGTCAGCTATCTACCAGTGAAAGTCCCGTGAAAATTGGTCTAACGGACGAACGGAACGGAAGAACGAACGAAGCGACGGTTAACAGATAGTCTAAATGAATAGATAGTGAAATTTCCGTGAACATCAGTCAAACCGTTATGGAGATAGCACTACGGGCGAAGCCACGGTTAACAGCTTGTATAAATTAAAATTGCCTAAATAACTTTTTATATTGTCAGCTATCTGCCAGTGAAAGTTTCGTGAAGATTAGTCCAATCAATATGGAGATAGCATAGCGGGCAAAATCGCTCGCCGTTTCGGAGATTAGCCGGAACAAACAGACAGACCGACAATCAGTCGAAATTTTTTATTTTGATATTACATACAGACACTTCATTTTTATTATATGTATAGAATAGATTACACCAGTTCATTTTTGCGTAAATCATCTGATGGTTAGTACATATCAGTTTTGTTTTTCTCTAGGTAATCAGGTCAAATATGAAGCACCTATTTTTTTTATTGATTTATAACGAGAATCGACTAATGATTATCCTGTAAAAATATTGCTGACGACTAACCAGTCGTGTTGTATATTATACAAAACTAAACGAAGGCAGAAAGGAAGTTATATCAACAGGATTATTGGTTTTGGCATAGCGAAAGTAAATGTCTTACCAGTAGCGTGGTCAAAGTTAGAGTGGAATAGTTAGACTGTCTTGATTATAATTCAAAAATGTTGATAGAATAGTGATAAAGGTTTAACATTCTTTATAGTTATGCTGGCTTGCAAATGTTACTAAATAAACATCTGAACAATTGGATATACAATGGTTGGTTTATAAATGAGGCGAGTCCTACATACGTTAATGGTCATATTGTCAATAAATTTACAATGCGATGGTGGCTCAGAGATAATGTATCCGGTCATCTCGGCGAACGATATGGTTTCGACTTCTATGAGTTTGGTACCCTTCGGTGAAAGAAAACGGTTGGGTATTATCTGCCAGCCTCCTGTATAACTACGATCCATAAGTTTAGAATATCGATGAAGGAAACCGGTTGGGTATTATCTAACAGCTTCCTGTATAAGTACGTTCCAGAAGTTTAAAATATCGGTGAAGGAAAACGGTTGGGTATTGTCTAACAGTCTGCTGTCTAAGTACGATCCATAAGTTTAGAATTGCGGTGAAGGAAAACGGTTGGGTATTATGTAACAGCCTCCTGTATAACTACGATCCATAAGTTTAGAATATATTTCCATGCACCTATACCCACAGGTATGTTCTAAAAGCTTGACAGCGGGTTACCAATTCGGCTTGTCATTTAATATGATATAATATTTTGGTCAACCGTTAAATCTATAAAAAGTAGAAAAAATTGAATAACATAGTAATAAATATCTAGGATTATTAGAATAGATTTCACTTGCAGATTTACATTACACAAGTATTTTTGCCTTATGTGCAAAGTACTCTATTATATATAGTATCTATATAGTAGCCTGCTACCTGTTGATTAAACATGCTGCCGCTATCGCGCCGGCTTGATAGCCTCTCTGGTATACACTCTCTGATTCCAAAACATAACAAACTAAAAAAAACTTATTTGCAGTTTACAAGTGAAACATTAAAATTCGATAAAATACAGATATAAATTATACATGGATCGTAGGGTTATGACACCTTTTCCGAAGGCTTCGTAATACGCAGACGCACAAACACGTGTACTAACACACCAACAACACTCAGGCTACAGTAAGTATTCGGTAGTGCAATACATAATGAGGACATCGCGAATATAAGAAACACTGTATAATATATTTTCTCTCGTTTTCTCACACGTTAAATCTTAAAGATTTATATGTTTGTCCTTTACAATGTCGCTTTACCGTTTCATCGAGTTTGAAATTACAACAGAGCTAAATATTTTTTTCCAAAAAAGAGGTACTGTGACGGATCTTTCATCACGGTCATGGTGGTCGCGGGTCGCAAATAATTGTAACACATGCGGGATATCAAATATTAGTATGTGAACGATTGTGACGTCTGGAAATGACGCCCCTCTCTGTGCATCCACTAATAACGAATGTAAATATTTATGTTTTGTAAAAATATATAACATGAAAAGATCAGAAAACCAGATCGAGTTTCTTGCCAGTTCTTCTCGATTGGGGTTGTTTTCAGAACCGGTGGTAGCTTTGACATTCATAAGCGCCTTCTCAGGGCCTAAATTGAATAATGTTTATTTTGATTTCATTTGATTTGAGTACCATTGAAGTCAAGTAAATCTTAAAATATATGTACATGCTCAACCAGTACATATTTGTTACTCGCACAACACTCGCTTGTAAACTGTAAACCAATTTAACAGAACGTTATCAAATTATGTGAACACAAATACCCAAAGCGGACGTTAACCAATAACGTCAATTAGAGTTGCTGTTAGAGGCCATGACAGTTTTAAAGAGTCAAAAACTCTCCTACTTTATTCCTTGCATCTTCACAATAGTTTATGCGTGTTTTCCATTGATAAATGTACTAATACAATGCGGTGTATATGTAATACACGTCTAATATTCTATGTCTGTGACGTTATCTATACACATATAATAAAAATTAAGTGTCTGTATGTAATATCAAAATAAATTTTTTTGACTAATTGGGTATGAAAGTATACAAGCTTCTGATAACAAACATGCAATTTTTAAAATTTTTATCTGTCTGTGTGTCTGTCTGTCTGTTTGTTCCGGGTAATCTCCGAAACGGCTAGACCGATTTTGACAGGAATTTCACTGACACATAGCTGAAATTACAGCGGGTTTTTTAGGCTACTCTAAATTAGACTAGTATTAACCGCGGCTTCGTCTGCAATACTATCTCCTAAACGCTTGGACCAATTTTCACCAAACTTTCACCAGCAGATAGCGGACATCATTTTAAGTAATTTAGTTTATATTTTAATTTAGACTATCTGTTAACCGTGGCTTTGCCCGCAGTACTATCTTCAAAACGGTTCGATCGATCTTCAGATAACTTCCACTGGTAGATCTGATCTTATAAAGAGTAATTCAAGCAATTTTAGTATATAATAGCTGTTAACCGTGGCTTCGCCCGCTGTGCTGTCACCAAAACGGTTACATCGATTTTCACGGGATTTTCACTGGTAGATAGCGAACCTAATAAAAAGTAATTGAGGTTATTCTATTTTAAACTAGCTGTTACCCGCGACTTTGTCTGCATGAAATTTAGCAAGATTTCAACTCATTCTTTATTTTTTTAATAAGAGAAATAATTATCAGCCTATTGTTTACAATTCGACATTATAATTATTAATAACATTAATTATATAGAGGTGTTCCTAAAAAGATCTTAGATTATATTCGTATTACGTAAAGTGTTCCATAATACAATTTCTTGCGGAAAATTCTTAATTATAATAATGGCACTGTATATTAAATATAATGTAAATGTAAATCTTAATAATATTTTACGTTATTGTTTCGTTAGTTCCTTATACAGTGTAAGTGACAACTGAGGTAGTTATATGGTGGGTTAAGGTTCCAAATGTGTTGCTGATGACAAACCTCATTTGGCACACTTTTTGTATTTATATATCTACTGTACACGTTACATGTTACTTTTAGTGGCGTGCGCGTCGTACTTAGAATTGTCTTTAAAGAGCGTTTCTGTAATTGTACGTAGTCTCACAATTCTATAATTCTTTAATACGATTTAAAAAAAACGCGTGCGGAGTAGCGGGTCCAGCTACTATAACAATATGTTGAGATAAAAATATTTTTTAAATGTCGAGGGATTGTAGTTACGTTATAGAAACTTTGTAGAAAAAATAGTTAATCAAACTGTGTGCATTTCATTGGATAAAGTGAAATGATTTTTACTCATTTAAAATAAGTTTAATTATAATTTATATACCTGTTAATTTAATTGATGGAAAATAGAAACAAATATTTTTAATTAATTTCAAACTGAGACACTATTCAATAATTTCAATTATTAAATCCTGTGTTATTTGGATTTGGCTGTCTAAAATAATTACTTCATTAATGTCTCAATAATAATGTAATCTGTATCAGCTTACCTTGTAAATTAAGTAAATCTTATAAGAAATATTTGTAATGCTGTTGCATTTTCTTGCAAATAAATACATAATAATAATAAGACATATACCCAATAATAAAAAAATAATTAAATATAAACATACGTAATTATGATTATGACATTATATACAATAGAGTTAGAAATTTCGAGACAAAAAATCTCAATACAACAACGTTTGTCAGACAGAAGACGTTTAAGATATTGACAGAATTGCTAGACTGACGTACAATTGTTCAGTTGTGATTTTACTTGATTACTTGGTCGTACAATACAGGCAAGATATGGTCTCATTTCTTGCGTCAGTAATCGCATGCAAAATCAGAGTAGCTAGTATAAAATAAAACACCATCACTATTATTATGCTTCCCGCTAATCACTATGTAGAACAAAAACAAGTCAATTATAACAAAATTAGATTAGAACGTAAATTCAATTCGATTACGACTACTAAATCGATTCGTTATTTTCTATATTTCATAATACAACATAACGAAAAAGAACAATATTTACCCAAATTCTAGGTTATGTATGGTTTTTTTTTATATCATAGGACGCAAGCAAACTGGTGTTTCACCTTTAAGAGATTACCACCGTCCATAGACACTTTCAACACCAGGAGAGTCGCAAGTGCGTTGCCAACCTGTGTATGGGGGCGGGGCAAGGGAGGGGAGGGGGAGGAGCACGGGAGGTGGGCGTCCGGCTCTATCACTGACCGAACGAAACGCAACAATACAAGCACTTCTTACTTCAAGTGGGTGTCTCTATGGGTCGGGTGGTAGTACTCCGGGCGAACTGACCCATTCATGTTGAAACCAGTAATAGCTTCAGCGTGGCTTGGCTTGCATTGTTGCGTTTCGTTCGGTCAGTGAGAGCACCGGAGGCTCACCTCCCCTTCCCTACTCTCTCCTCTCCCTCTTCCCTCCCCTGCCCCAAAGGCAGGCTGGCAACGAACTTTCGACTCCCCTGGTGTTGTTAGTGTCTATGGACGGTGGTGATCACTTAACATCAGGTGACCCACCTGTTCGTTCGCCTGCTATGACATAAAAAAAATAGTATTGATATAAAAAATTGGATGTAAACTATGTTGAATTTCATTTCATACATTTCCTATAATCTATGTTTATTTAATCATATAATTATTCCAACGCTTATGAAGCTATCATTTGAAATATTTAACGAAATTATAATCTAAATTAATTCTATTACAGCTTTATCATCACAAATGATAAATTTAATACTTTGCGTGACCATTCTATCACAGACAAAACAAGAAGTAATTATTATCAATAACGTTGTACTGATTACCTTTTTCTATCATTGCTATTATATTTGAAAATACTTAGACCATGGTTAAAATACCAATAAATAATAACACAGTATAAATTAGTAAGGTAAAAATGAGTAACGCCGCGTCGAGGTAATGATTAGGATATGGTAATTGTATTCTACTAGATCTTCTTCTTCTTCTTACCCTTATCCCACATAAGTAGGTTCGGTACAATATGTTTGTCATGTTGTGGTGTATGATTTGGCTTAATTTTTACGACCGGCCGCTTGCCTGACATCAACCCTGATAATTATTTTATAGTTACGAAGCCTGATATCATCTTTACAATTTACATTTTTTCTGTAGGCCTTGGTAGGTTATTTATGCTTTCTGCTTGAGCGGCAATACCGTTTCGGCCAAAAATGGAGTTCTTCAAGATATATGGTTTGCTAGCTTTATTGTATTCTACTAGATCACGATTAACAATTCAGGTGTAATATCCCTTATAATGTCATATCCATATTCCGGAATTAGGCTATGTACATGCAATAGGCGGGGTGTTAGGGATGGTAAGGGTAGAGATGCTAATATTATTGTTGTTTTTAATCCAAAATTGGAGTCTAAAACTGCAAAGATGATTACTAAGTTTAGTATTAATTTTTACTCGCTTACGAAGAGACTCGCTAAATCAGAGAGGTATTTATGTACAAGTCTCATACATGCATTGATAATCCAAACCTACTGTAATTAAGAAGAAGACTCCTGTAGACTCCTGATAGCCGAACCCTGTCTAATCCGGCACCCCCTGAAAATCGTATATGCAAATAACATGTACATTTACTTATATGGGGTTTCTTCAAGAAAGAAACAGGCTTACGCTGAATTCGTGTCTCACATTGGTCATGATAACAAGATTTTCTTATAAGGAAATAACAAAAGACAAATGTATACTAGCAAGGAATAATCCGAGCGCTTCTACAGTCACTCGTAGTCCAGTGAAGCTGTTAATACCTTGTTAGGTCAATAGCGTAGTCAGTTCGAAAAAAAAAACTTCTAAAGTCACGGAACACGTTTGATGACCGCAAAAGGAGAAACATTTGTTCCATAATTTATCTATGTTTTAACGTACTACATTACATATAAAATAAAAGTATATAGATTTAATCACTTTGCTATATAGACTTTGTTGGATTACAAGGTACTCTTTTTCAAAATATTCAGAACTACAGGTCTGTGATTCTATAATCCGACACCACCTTGCAAAATGTTTGTCGGATTACTGTTTATAAACTGCATTCTGAATAAATATAATAATACTCGATACTATAAAAGGAACGTCCCTTTAAATCTCGCACTGGAATATACACTATCACGACATTTCGATTTTCATTTACTTAAAAAATTGCCAGCATTTCTGGTACGATCTCTGGAAACAACATGCAAAAAGATCGGCAATAATCCTCAAAATCGGCATCTCTCGAAGACAGTTTGATGAAGAAGATAAATGTACAACAAGAGTAGGGGACCGAAAATACGAAGACAATATAAAGCCAGATTCCAGAAGAAGATTATAGATAGATTATATTACAAGTGGATCTTTAAAGGTTACAGAGAAATTTTAGAAGAGTGTAATAGAACTGCAGATTCAGACATTAACGTCAAAGGTCTTGCGGATGGATCCGCTCCATTACTGATATCAATCAGTAAATAAATGCATCATAGGGGAGGAATATGCAAGAATTAATATATTTTAGTGTAGTTGCACTCTATGCGATCTATATGAACACTATCTGAGCAGTCGATGGGACCTGTACATTTGCATTAACAGTCATTGCCCGTTCTTGGCAATCTGTCTGGCCTTACCCAATCACGCGAACAATGATGGCTATTATTATTTTCTAATTACAACAATTTCCTCTTTATTTTACCGAATTCGTTAAGTTGTTGTGTTAATAGTAAATTATAATTTACACTAACTAATAACTATAAGTTTAACTTTATATTATGCTTTTAAGATGTCATAGTAAAATTTGGATATATTAACATTTTCCCTCAAATGACCGTTATTACAGTTACTTACAAAGACATACTCAATATATTATATTTGATATTAGACTACTACAATGTTAGTACAAAAATATTGCACAAGCATCTATATCAGCCATAGGCTTCTTTTATTTACAATATTTTATTTAACAAAACCTTTTATCTTTACACACCATCCGTTATCAATTTAAAACAATTTTTCCTCATTGTACCTATTGTAAAAATATTTAGACAGGCATATCGGGAAAATAAATATATATATTGATTCCATCTAGATATTTATACGTTAAGCATTATCATTAATGATCGTTTAAAATTGAGCGTTCTTTATATAAACGTAGACTTTTACTCGTGTATTATTTAATAAAACTTGTGATAACGTGTATTAAAGTCAGCCGATAACAGCTGTCGTATTCTCTGTGTAGTATAATTTGTCACATTGCTTGTGAACCTCGTTGTGGGCATCAACGCATGGATCATATAATGCATTATTGAAGAAATACCACCGAGTCAGAGAGTTTTAGTGTTATCCAAATAACTTCTTACCTAGTGAATGAAATGATTAACTGAAGTGAAATATTCTGAACGTGCGGTCGGTCCTATTTATTATCAATAATGTTCCCGTTATGTGCTAATTTGTAAAATTGAAATTCTGGATACAGTAAATATGAAGAGTGAGACGGTGTATAAAGTCCCACCCGATGGGGGGTACGGTTGGGTTGTAACTTTCGCATACGCTTTAAATAATGTAAGTACACATTGAAACTTTTTATTATATAGATATAGAATCTTACCAAAGAATTCTACATTCGACGTTTTCTAGACTTTATGTCCACAATCTTTGTTGTCGACATTCTTAGCTTTCAATTTGTCGTTGATGAGTAATATGAAAAGTAGTTGCCAGAACATAGGTATTTGTCACAGCTGAACCCTGTTCGGGTGAAGCTAAGATGCTGTATGACCTGGTAATGATACCTCATCAGCGACTCTCATGATACAGCTAGAAGGATTGGGGAACAATGGAGCTGATATGTTCTGTGGAAAAAGAGCCCCTAATTCAACCATTTAAAAAAATTACACTAAACCCAACTGTTATATTTAAATAAACAATGCAAAATATTCTAATAATTAGAATCGAGAATAAAAAAAATATGGTATATGTTCCAACCGATGAAGAGGCATCAGGTTATATCTAGGTGTTTCCTAAAAAAATCACTATGATTGATAAAAATAAAAATATTTTTTCCATTAGGAACCAGATGAAATCAACAGTGGATGTCTATTTGGTGTGTAACACATAGTGTTCGTGCGTTTAATTTTATATATACGTATATATATTACACATACATTTGTATGTCCATCCTGATATATTACATTAGATAAATTTACTCGTTCTAAATAGAATATCTTTCCACAAAGACTGTTTTACAGGCGAAACTCAATATCAGTGGCCTTGTTTACGCATTTATTTAGTCTCACGATATTGTGACATCTCCAATCTTATGTTTGTCTATTATTCAGGGCAAAGTATATAAAATATTTAAATTTATTTATTTTTTTATTTAAACAATAATTAATATAATAATGCATATTATATTATTTATGTACTAACTGATCGACAGCTTAAAAATATCAATAACAGCTACAGTGCCATCTGTTGGAACAAATTATAATTAAACACTCGTCTTAGTAATGACTCAATTCAATTAACAGAAGTACTAAAATGGCTCCGATACATAATACACATAAGAGTTATTGAGATATGCATGCCTGGTACACGTGCATGTTTCAATAACTTATATATATATGTATGAATATGTAGCTTAACTTAGGTTAGCACAGATAGGTTGCGAATTGCATGAATCAGGCCACCGCCCAAGCCGAGGTGTGCCGCGCACGCTTAAGTTAGTTGTCAAAATAAAAATCAGCTGAGTGTCTTAAGCGCTCGCCTTAGTAGTCCGGTGAAGCTGTTAAGACCTCGCTAGGTCAATAGCGTAGTCAGTTCGAGAAAAAAAAAAGCTAAGATGGCTCAGTTGCATGTTCCGAAACCGCATCAGTAGACGTAACTTCGATATGGGGCTTTAAGTGAGAGGAAAAGCCATGATGAAAACAAAGCATCGGGGTAGTTTTCCAAATGTCCTTTTGAGTCCACAGTTGAGTTGAAAATTTGTCGTATAGTATCTATAGGTATATTCCGTTACATTTGAAAGCCAGTCCTCTTTTAGATTTAATTTATTACATATTCTAACGTCAAAATTTCAATTAATATCCAATGAGATTGCTGTAAAACTCTATATATTATATGGTAAAGCTATATATATGGGAGGGCTCTGAAGTTCTTTCTGATCCGCAACCTTTTTTTATGACGAAATGTGGTAGGGGTAAACACTGTGTCCGGTAGAGTGTTGAAAACACCAGTTCTTGTCCGATCACCAAAGTTAAACAACGCTGGGCGCGGTCGATACTAGATGGGTGGCCTGGAATGACGCATGATGTTGGCTTTTTGTTATAAAAAAGTTATAGAAATATATGTTATAGAAAAGTTTCAATTGTGTAAATACACACTATTTACGACACACCCTGTTTTTATATTTTTATATCATAATACTTCTTTTATTAACGTGGGGAAATCCCTAACGGATACGCCACCCTCCTGGGGAGAGAGTGGGTTATGTACGACTTGCACGGACTAAAACCTCACGATAGGGAGACAGGCTGAGTGCACAGTAAGCCGCCTCCCCTCGTCAGCCGAACCTGCGCAATGACACGATCCAGCCCCTCAGGTTCGGCTACGGTAGTAGGAGGAGGCGAGCGTTCCGCCTCTCCCTTTTTCCTGTTCTCCTTTGGAGGAGAGCTCCGCTCAGATGGTCCTCCTCGCGGGACCTCTCAACCGCCTCCTTCTGCAAGATGACCTCCTCGCAGAAGAAGGCCTAGACCACGTTCGGCAACGAGAGATCTCCTCCTACTGCCGGAGATAGAGCGCGGCGCTGCTCATCCCACGCAGCACACTCATTATTTTTCCGTCAATTGTAAAATAAACTGTACAAACTATTTTATATGCATAAAACGCTTGTTAAGTTGAGAGAAATTGCTAGGACTCAGTTGGCGTAAACTTAGGGTAGTAGAGGGGCCAAAATGCCACGAACTCCGTACCGGTAACTACTTCAATGGTTTATAAAATCAAATTACAACGTGCTGATCTGTACTGGGGCTCTGTAACACCATCTATGTATTTGCCACTGGTTTCAGATGGTATAGTTTTGCCACTGCTAGTATACTCGTAGTCATTCGCAAGCGTAACGATCTAACAAACAGTCTAACTGAACTTTACAAGGAATTACGTCAGAATTGCCTTACCAGCGATCTAATAAGTTTTATCCCGTAAAACTTAGCTTATCTTAGATATTCTACAGCGCTTACGCACCAACATTAATATGACTTGAAAAAAAATGTTACTTCTTTCAATCACTGATATTATTTCAATTTCGATATGAATTCATAATTATTACGAAATATAATTTGCATGTGTAGCAGCCTATCATTTAGGGAGCTGTTTATCAGCAAGAAAGGCGCTTGATTCACAACTAACAGATAAAAAAGATAACTAACTAACAGAGTGTATTTACAATTGGTAGTTATATAATTAAACAAGTGGGACCGGCGGACGTTTCCCCGCCCTGATAATAAAAAAAACCAAGCCAAATTATATACCAAAACGTTTCTCGTGAATCACTCTATCTACTGGTGAAAAGCGAAAGGAAATCCGTTATGTAATTTTTGAATTTATCGGGAACAAACAGACGTGGCAGAGGACTTTGTTTTATACTATGTAATGACTAACACGTACCAGCGGCTTCAATAGATTGACTGTAGATTTGACGTATGCCTCGAGAACAGTTTTTTTTATCAAATGTACCTTGTGTCATTTTTGTTAGCAAAAAAGGGTATACAAAATGTAATTATTATTTTATTTATTTATCTGACAACAAGAGTCCAACAAAAACAATTTATATATTATAATAATTCATCAGTAGGCATTGAGTTAAAAAAAATCTTAAATTAAATATATTATACATGGTATCTTTATATATAAAAATCAATGTTTGTCCTCTATGCATGCCGAAACTACTTGTGATAATAATTTAGGAGGGTATTCTAGGGACGCCCGAGAAGGTTCCTGTATCAAAAAATCTATATATATAGATGTTTTTTTAAATATATTATTGAAATTGTTTGCCGTAAAGAAAGAAAGGGCTTTTTCTTCTTATTGAAACTTTTTATAATACATTTGACATTGTTTTCACATGTTTGACATATTTCAATGAAACATCAGTTATCACAATTAATCAATTTCATTTGTATTAATGTCATTGTTTAGGAATTTATGTAATTCTGGCAAGGATACGAGGGCATAGTGGAATCCAGGGTAATGAAGCTGTTGATCTTATCGTGTAGCTACCGAGCATGTCATCCTTTTTGGCAGGCTGGCTGAAACTTTTGTAAATATTGTAAATAGAATGTCGTTCAAACAACTGAACGAATAAATGAAATATCGCGTGTCTATATAAATACCTTATATGGTCATATTTATAAACAGTCTATTTTACGCGCTCCAAGTATTATTATTACGCTGTCGGTGTCAGTCTACAATCTTATAGTAGTGAGCCCGAAGCTCCTACAATCGCTAAAGAAGCTATCCAGACTGGTTATTTTGATCACTATAAAACCTATGTTCAGGATTTATCCTCTCCAAACAAAACTGATTTGTTTCCATTATAGAACTCAAACTGGAATGTTTCCAGCCCGATTACAGGCAAATCATATGCTTCCGTTAGAACAACATTCCTTGTAAGCCATGGCTTTATAAGTTTCGTGACTGTTGAAGTTTGCTGCGTCTACTACCTGTAGACGTGTGCTCTCCAATCCATCTTGCAAAGCTCAGAATCAGGGACTACTCAATATGTGAATGTGGGTTGGATGAAGACACTCTAGAACACATTTTTTTTAATTGCTCCGATTTAGTATTGTATTGTATGATATTTTACCTAACAATAATAGGAATACTACGTCCGTCTGATTTTAACAAAGGTACTAAAGTGTGTATTTTCTCTTTTTGTCAAGACTCTAGCTAATCTTATATGTTTTAACAAAATTAAACTTCAACATAACACAATCACTAACAGTAATTATTATGTAAATATATATTTATTTAAGGCTTGATGTCTGTAAGCGTTGTGTTTGTTTTTGTGTATCTCTCAATGGCCAAATCTGGAAGAACTGAATTATATAATAAAAATTTAATATTATCTATAAAATGACTCTCCCATGACTGACTTGACAATGGTAAAATTCATATCTATGAATCTCCACAATTAAAAAATTGTAATTTGTGAGTTTCGATGTTCCGACGATCTGATTTTGAAATTTATTTCACTATTACAAAGGTGTATGTATATAGATTACTTTTTCAAAAAAAATATCTTTATTTCTATAAAATTACTTTTTATTTAGGGAAATATACATTATATAATAAAAGATGAGGGTCAGAGGAGCAACCCAGGGAATACCCGGAAGACATTTCTTGCCAATATATATAGGATAGTTTGGAGTCATAATTGGACTCGATAAGTTTCGCTACAATCGGGTTCTAGGTTTTTTTAAGATTTTTCGCGTTATAAATAAAATCGGAACAGGTAATAACCGATTTGACGCAGACGAAGTTGCGCGGGTCCGCTAGTAAATTATAATTCAAAGTTGCATGAAGATGAAACGCGACATGATGGCGCATTTATAGCATTAGAAAGAATTAGGATGAGTTTCATTAATCGATATTTCATACAAACGTTGTCATAATAATTATAAATACAACAAAGAACGAATTAGCCAAATATACCAAGTATTATACCTATAAATAAATTGATATGGATACTGGGAAATTATTCCACGGTTTATTTTTCGAGAAGAATACTTTAACCCATATTTATAATAAAAATATGAATATACATATAGAGTCGGTGCTAACCGCTTTACGACCTGCCACAATTGAAGTATCCCTTCACATCTTTTACGTTCTCTTTCATCTTGCAATTCTATATGTACATAGTACAAGAAGAAAAACTTAAATACTCCGAGCTTCTATAATTATAGATTACATTTTTTTTCAGATCGTTGTTCTTCCTCTAGTCGGTGGGTTTGGATTAATTTTTCAAGAAGCTTTCGATGAGACTGGTCTTTCAGCAACCCAGGGCACTCTTATTATAATACTTAACCATAGTTTAGGAATGCTTGTTTCTTTCTTTGGAGGTCCTGTACTACGAAGATTCGGGTACAGAAAAGTCGCTGCATTTGGTGCTTTACTCTTATCAGCTGGACTCATGCTGACTGCGGTATCAAGCAACTTTTGGTTGTTTTTTATATCATACAGTATTATAAATTGTAAGTTTTGTTTATTGACCCTATCTGTGCAAAATTAATTCGAACCGAATTTTAAAATAAACAATTATATTTCAGCATTGGGAGTCGCTGCAGTAATGGCAGCATTTACACTAGCAATAAATTCATTTTTTAAAGAGAAAAGAGGAAGAGCAATAGGCATAGGAATGTCTATCACAGGACTGGGAACAATTTATATGCCTCTAGTCATGAGTGCACTTATGTACGCCTACGGTTGGAGATACGCTGTATTAATACTAAGTGCTCTTTGCCTGCATTCGCTTTTAGCGGCATGTTTGCTTCGACCAGCTAAATGGTATCTAAGAGATCCGCCTATAGCGGAAGAATTAAAACCCTTAAATAACGGACCTGATGTAGAACTTGTCAATGGCAGCATTACCATTTCATCTAGACCAGGCAAGGTTTTTATAAGATCATTTTCTTGGGTTATTTTTTTAATATTTCGATAAGTTTTTAATTATACTTTCAATTTTTCTCAGGACTTTCGACGCTAGTGCAATTACCAATATCGCAAGAAAACGGTGACTTGCAATCGAAAAGTTTATCAATGAGGTCACTTACCAACAATATAAATTTACAAACCAGAAATGCTATATCGCACCCAGACATTCGCACAAAATCACCAGAGCTACCTTTATCAGAGTCTCGGTACAAATGGTGGGAATCTCAGGAGGTTAACCTCGGCAGCTCCATTAATATTTTTCACGAGATGGAAAATATTAAAAAGAGTAAAGAAATAGTTGACGAAACAAATGGAAGGAAACCGGAAAACAAAACATATTTTCAAAATTTTGTTGATTTCTTCGATTTAACTCTGTTAAAGGATCCGATATTTGTAAATATTTTAGTAGGACTTTCAATAGCGGCTTGTGTTGAGACTAACTTTACTCTGCTATTACCAATTATTTTAAAAGATATGTTACAATTTGAAACAAGCGATATTGCTAAGATAATGTCTGTTGTAGGCCTTTCAGACTCTTTTTTTCGAGTACTAGCGCCATTCATCGGGGAATGGTGTCACAAACCACCTAGAGTCATGTATATGGTCAGCTTACTTATGATTGTATTTGTAAGAATCAGTAAGTATTTTCACTCGGAATCAATGTTTAAAATTTTGATTTACTTGAATGTAGGCTTAAACAAGTTTCCTGTAAAGTTGCATAGATAGCCTATCATACGCCTCATCCTTTCTGGATAGTATCTCGTTGCCATAGGCACTCACAGCTTGGTCTTTCGCGGTAATACTAAATATTCCACGCATGGTCAACTTGCCTTATCCCTCACCACATTATAGCGCCTGTCTACTTTGTTCTCGCTTAGCTTATTTTCTTACCTTTATAATAATGGTATATAATATAATATGAGTCATTATAATGAACATACAATGAGGAGGTACACTGCTTATTTATCCCGCCAGGTGGCGCATAATCGTTGGTTCCGGTGTATTGTCAAGCTCGTGTCAAATAATGACAGGGGGAACTTACAATTAAAAGAATGCAAATTAAACGTCCTATATATGTCTAACAAAGTCCTATAAAATACTAAAATATGACCTAGACCACAATTATATACCATAAGAGTAAAAAAATTAAAAATAAAAAGTAATTTTTAAAAACAAGCTTTTACTATATAACGTATAATTGGATTAAAAAGAATATAATAAGTTGAAGTTACATTTGTCATATATATATAATACGTATACTAATCCATTATGAAATAAAAATGACACATTTTATAAATTAACTACAATTATATATATAAAGCACTGACAATTTTTAAACAAAACTCTATAACGTACGAATTTGTCGTGTAGATAAATGTATTATTGCGAACATAGAGAAAAAATTAAGAATATAGAGAGATGTACAGCGTATAGGTACATAGGTGTCACTGCCGATGGCGCAGTTTTAATTTTTTTTTACTTTAGCATCCGCCATTTTGAACTTTTCGTCTTAATTCGGAAGCCGAAGGCTAAGTACGATAAAAATGTTTGACGTTGACAAGAACCAATTATGCTAACGCCATCTGAGATTATCTACGCCTGTGCCTTCCCATTAGCTAGCTATTACCAATAACTACGATGTTCTTTACATTATCAATTTATCAAGTAGTCAAGCATATATTTTACACTTAAATAACTCGTACCACCACTTCCTTGCTAGTAATATAGTTTTTGTACCTATCTGTCAAGAACTCCATTTTGACTCAATATGCACGTAAGCAACGCACTTATAATTATTCTCCACTAACCTATTAAATTACAATAAAACTTCGTATAAGTCCAACATAAAGTGGGTGTAGAAAAATTTGGTTATCGTAAAAATCTTGGGTTTGGCAGATGTTTTTAATTATCTTCACTAATATTATAAATGTAATAGTGAGTTTTTTGGTACACTTTCACCATTTAATTACTCAACCGATCATTATGAAATTGTATATACACGTTGCCAGGGGTACAAAAGAGGACAAAGAGTATCCTTCATCCAGAAAAAAAAATATACTGTTCCTGAGGGATAGGCCAAATCTACAATAACGCATGCGACATCGCAAGCTTGCTAGTGAAGTTATAAACAAACGTCTTGTTAAAAATATTTCTAAGGAATTAAGCATAATGTAAAATATTCCATAGTACATTTTTCTAGTAACTATAAAGATTATTTATTTAAAACTAGCTTCTGCTCGCGACTTGATCCGCGTGTATTTATGACTTTGGACTAACTTACACGCAGCGGAAGCTCTCAAAAGGAAAAAAACGATTTTGAAACATTCTTCATTGGTACTCCGTTCCTATTGGTCTTAGCGTGATGATAGCCTATAGCCTTCCTAGAAACTATCTAACACTGAAATAATTTTTCAAATCGGAGCGGAACTTTACATATTTCCATACAAACTTTCATCCCCTATTTCCTATTGTTATTTTACAGCCTTGAGGGTAAAACTTTTACAAACTTTGAACTTCATATTTATTCATATCGAATCAAAAGCCTAAAAAATATGTACCAAGCGTTTAGCTTTAAAAATGACGATACTTCGATACAACTTTTCATTCCCCCTTTCAACCCTTTTTTCGCATTAAAAAGTAGCCTATATCCTTTCTCAGGCTCTATCTAGGCTATCTGTGTACCAAATTTCATTAAAATCGGTTCAGTAGTTTTGGCGTGAGAGCGCGACAAACAGAGTTACTTTCACATTTATAATATTAATAAGGATTAGAGGTTGTAGAGATAGAAACGAATATTAATATGTTTGAAATACAGAGACAAATTATATATTTTGCAATTATAGACGAAAGATATGTCATTAAATATCTTTTATTCTCGGCTATATTTTATTATTTCGGCTTATCCAGAGGGTTCAGATTTCGAGATAACTGAGTATTGATTTTTGAAGGACCGAAAGTTCTCCTTTCGAGTTTCTGTTGTATCTATAAATATTTATCGTGTTAAGAAAGGAAACTATATGTAATATTAATATTAGACATAGTAATAAAGTTATTTTATTTATTTCAGTAATGTTATTTACAACTTCATTTACTGGCATGTTATTCGTATCACTGGCTATGGGTATCACAAAAGGATTAAGAACAGTTTATATGAATGTTGTGATACCAAGCTATGTGCCCATCGACCGTCTAGCCTTTGCTTCTGGAATACAAATGTTTTTCAACGGAATAGCTACTGTATCTGTTGGAACTCTTTTAGGTAAGAACATTAATAATTTTTATATATAAATTTCTTCTGTACGCGTGTATGTCACTGAAGTCCTCCCAAAACGGCTTTTTTTTTTAAAACTAGTTCGGCAAAGTGACTGGAGGGTACCTGATGGAATGTACAGTACAGTACAATGTTCCCATCCTCTGGAAGAGTATATTAGAGTTCATATTAAGGATTCAATTTTTCAGGATTTAATTTTTACATATTTTTAACAAAATTGTGCTTTTGGACTAAAGAATAGTCGTTCTAAAATAGATCCCTAATATATATAAAATGATAGAGGTCTGTCGTTGTGTGCATGTCACGCGAAAACTACTAGATGGATTCGATAAAATATTATAGTTTGTGTCTTAAACGTAATGTTTTTAAAAACTATATTTTATTCTGAGCACTGCATGCTTAGCGGTGTGTAAAGTGGGGCAAGCGGTGTGTGTTTAAGACACAGTGTGTACTCAATATTCATTTCGATTGTCAATATTTTGTTACAGACAGTATGTTACTAGTCCCTGTAATGTGATAAAACTAAACTGACTATGAACTCGAAACGAAAATAAAAACGCACATTAAATCTCACTCGCTGACGTCATTATCTCAGCCTAGAAACATTTCGTTGTCTCTTGTTTTGTACTTGGTGTAATCAAGGCATTGGAGATAACAACATCACTCAGACTGCATTGTGATTTTAAGTGTTTTAACAAACTTTAATATGCTTTCAGGTCGTATACGTGAGACATCAGGTTCTTACGTCTCCCCGATAATAGTGCTGAATTTTGTCACAATGGTAACGGTTTTCATATGGAGTGCAGAGTTCCTTTACTTTAAAATAAAAGATAAAAACAAAATCACAGATCAAACAAGTGCTTAGAGATAATAGTAAAAATTGTAATGTAGATAGTACATAAAGTCTTGTATTTTTATATTTAAAATACACATTTACCTAAATAATGACATTTTATTTACACATTTTCTATATTTACAAATTTAGACAAGTCTTGTTTTTTTAATTGTAACATATTTAATTATTACTATTATACTACAATATTTTTTTAAAATCTAAGTAATTAATTCTAAAACTAGTCCAATTAATACACTTAATATAATTTGTGTGGGGGCACGCGGGAGTACACAGTCTCCTTATTAAGGGAAATTCGAAAAATTGTCATAAATTGGTTTTCGTCCATAAATTAATTTAGATCAGTATCTTATTATACGCCGCAAGTACCCAAAATAACGAGGTGGACATTTTTGCACTTTTTGGGATACAAAAAATTATGTACTCGCAACTTTCGAAAATTAGTGTGTCCCCAAAAAGGAAGGGACATAAATAGGTCCGCTTATTATATATTCAGATATTACAACTAAGTATAACATATATTTCTATATGAAAACATATTTATACCACTTTGGTACACTACATAATAATGCATATTTACAATAATCATAATTAACTAGTACAATAAGAAAATTTTAAAGAATCTCTTTAAGATTTATAATCGAAGTTCCTCATTTTAACACAAAATATTCTTCACGTTATGTACACCATTGTCACAGATTGTTCTTTTTTAATGTCTTATCGAGAACTTTCATACAATCCTCTATCAGAGATTCCTTAATCTACGAAGTTTCGCAGTTGTCGAATCCTGAAACATAAAGAAAAGATTCGAAGATGAACAAAAAAATAAAAGCATTTTTTTTATCAATGCGGTATAATTAATGGCCTATTTATCGTTCAATAAGATATATTTCTATAATATAAAAAACAAATGCCAATTATTTTGGCGAATTTTTCTTTAATTTAATACAATATGTGATTTTTCGAATTACTCTTGACCAATTATAATAGTAACAACGAGAAATAAGCATTAATGAAGAGACAATATTCGTGAGTAGAGTACGTATTTTAAAATGTAATACTAGACAGGGACAATTAACCTGACATCACAAAACTGGATTTCCGTTGATTATTGTATAATTTATAAATAGATCTATAAAAAAAATAGTGAAAGATTTAAAACCTCTTGCAGATTGTTTTCCTGTTGAAAACTGTCATTCAGGAATGCTGTGTTATTTTGCCCTTGATTCTCCAGATCGTTTACTGAAAATATAGTGTAATCATTAGAAAAAGAAATAGAATTTAAAAAAAACATCATAAAATAATAAATACAATGCTTACTACTTTGATACCAGCTTCTGGAGAAACCAAATAACGAATCCGATTTTACGGATTCTACTTTTCCTCCTGACGTGAATCCAAAAGATGGTCTATTTATAAATCTAGGGGATTTAAACGGTAGACCGTCAGATTCAATTACATCTCTATCGCGGTGAGTTTTCATAGAATTTATCTCTTCATGCCATTGATTCGTTTGATTCCGTGTCTCCTTCCATGGTTTTGATGTTACTACATAAACTTTTTCTTTTGTTAAAGGAGATATTGAAGTCTGTATTTTACCCCAAGGAGCAGAAGTTGTTGTTGTCGTAGTAGTAGTAGTGCTTGTTGTACTGGTACTAGTTCTGAAGGACGATGCAGCTGTATAAATATAGGGCTTGTGCGAGTCATTTAATATATTACTTTTGTCAGTGTCAGTTTTGCTTTTAGTCCTTTCAATTGTATTATATTGTTTACGTAGTTTAGTAAAGTTTTTGTTATCCTCCGATACTGCATACTGTATGCTACTTGCACCCTCATGATCGAATGTATCATAATCGTAGTTGATGGTTTCTGTTTCGTAATTAGTTGGAACTGTCGTAGTGAAATATTCATCAGGTATTTGTTTTGCATAGTTATCACTACTTCTTGTTCTCTGCAATGTTTTGTATTCCTTTGAATATTCTTGTACTGTCCAATCATCGATGGTATGTTGAAGCTTAACGATATCAAATGGTGGATCCTTAACGTCATAAAAATCATTAACTTCTGAATTATAATGATCTAAACCATAATTTTCAATAAATGGAGATGTTGGTTCCTCCGTTGTTGTGACCACGTCTGTACTTTCTGTACTTACGTATGAATACGCTTGTGTACTTGCTGTGCTTACGTGTGGATTCTCTGTTTTAAGAGGAATTTTTCTGGCCTGAAATTCTTGTTGAGATGTACCAGCCCAACTTTGTAAAACTTCAGTGTAATCTTTGTCGTTGTCCTGATTTTTTTGGGCAGTAGTATATGGTACTATGATTTGTACAATCTTCGGTTTATACTCGATTTCTTTTTTTAAAGGATTTTGATTTTCAGTATAGTCAACTCTACTATCATCCCATGTTAAAATAGAAGTAGATGGTGTCTGTGTTGTAACAGGTAACTCATCGTATATTTCAAACTCTTTGGATACAACTGGCGATTTGGATACACTTGCCATGAAATTTTCATGTTTCTTATGTGGTATACTAGGTTTTAGATATAAAAGCGGAGAATCAATATTTTGTAAATTACTTTCGATCCGATATTTATCAACATCTTCATCTTTTACTCCTCTAAGATCAGTAAAATAGCCTTGATGATCTGTATGAAAATTCGGACTTTCTTTCAAATCTGTAGGTGTACTGATAACATGTAAATCATTACTTATTTCACTACCCGTACTTTCAAAGCTAGAATCAGAAACTGGTTTAGTTGCAGATAAATGACCTTCTGATGCTTGAGAAGTTATATCTCTAATTTCATCTATGACAAAACTATTCGGTATACGTCTATATTCTTTTGTTTGGTTTGCATTGTTGGAAATATCAATTTCAATTACGGGTGATTCAATGAAAGTTGCTGGATAATCAACGGAGTGTGTAAATTCGACAACAGGCACGCTCTGTGCAATATTTATATTATTTGATATTGCTTGCATTTGACTTATTCCATGGGTTACAAATGTTGGAAAAGTAGACTTTACTGGTCTAAATGGTCGAGCATTAAATATTGGTGGCAAAGGTAACACACTTAAATTAGGTAACGCCACAGGTTGTAGTGTATGTATATTTCTGCCCCTATTTAAAGTAAAAGGAGCCGGGTTTCTCAGTGCTACTGGTATATTAGGACGTCTAACTGTTTCTTCTGGTAAAACTTGAGTATGAATTTTTGTTGACTCAGCAGCTATCGCAGACATCGAGTAAGGAACGTTTAGAATATTTTTATTAGTAATTGCATCGCCATATGAATTTCTAAACTTTGTTTGATGTGTAACCTCAGGAAGACGTAGTTCTTCTAAATTATCCTTGCTGTTTAATATTTCTACGTCACTTTCCTTGGGGGTTTCTTCATTTAGTATTTCTGGTACAAAAGATTGTGTAACTGGTTGATATGAATGAATTCCTACATGAGGAGATCCATAGAAAGAAGAAGGACTTCGAATAGGTAACGGAGTTGCATACAAACCTTTAGAAGGTGTATACGTTGAAGTTGTAACATATGAAGAACTTAATTGTCTTTGAGTAGAAGCCAAAAATAATGAATTTGATGGCTCGTCTGAGATACTTTGTGGATTACCAGATACATTAGGTATTATATACGAATTACTAGGTGCAGAACTTGTTGGACCAGAAGAGTTAGGCAAGTGTGTCTCTATGATATGTGTAGGACTTGGAGGGCCATATGTTGCACTAACTTGATTATTAGAATTTAGTCTATAACTTTGAATGGGAGAATTATAAGTTACTTGGGGGACACCAGGCCTTAATTGTGGTATACCTCTCTGCTCATCTTGTACATAATTGACTTGTGGTTGTTTCGTTATAAAATTATGAGCAAAAGCAGTCGGACTCGGAGGTCCATATGTAGGTATAGAATTTTGATGAACATTTTTAGTTTCTAAATTATTATACCTAATTACTGGTATCCATGGCACTAAGTTGCAAGGATTGCAATCTTTTTTATTTGGACTAATATCATTATTATTTTTATTATTATATGCTGTCAATTCGACATCGTGATTAGTTTGTTGAGATGGAAAAAACCAAGTGGAGACCTTTTGAAACAATGAAGGTGACGGAGTAGTTGTGAATGGTTGTGGTGAACGTAGAAAGTTAAAATTATACTGTTCATAAAATGGTGCAGGAAATTTAACTTCTTCAGACGCCGATGAAGGACTCGGATATGGAACTGGTGGTCGATAGTTAAAATCGACGTTCTGACGTTGATTTCTTCCTCCATAAAAAGGCACAGGCAAGATATTTGAAATCGAAGGTGCCGGTGGAGGCTTTAATAAATCACCAAACTTGGAATCGCTGTGCCCGTTGTTGCTGCCGAATCTATTTGTATGATCGCATTTATATCTCGTAATCACAGCTATGAGTAGAACTGCGAATATCTGAAACAATATAACAGCACAATTAGCAGTGTATGTTGAAGAAGTTTGGATTACAAAGACTTACTGATTAACTAAATTCACATAAATATCTCGTATATAGATGAAAATATAGTTCGTTAATTAGAAAATTGATAGTGGAACACTTGGTGTGGTTTAGAATGATTGTGTTTGCTTCCCACGAACAGCTATTCTTAATACTTTTCTCTTTTCTCATAAACGTTATTGGTGTCATGATTTGAAGGTAGCATTTTTCAAATTACTACTCTAAGTCTGTTCTAGTCTTATTACATTTATTTAAAGTAAATTATTTTGTTAATTGCAGATACTGTTAAAAGCTAGAGTATGTTTATTATTTTTATTACTTTAAAAATATTCTGATTATAAACCTATCAATTAAAAAAACGTGATCACGTGACTGTGATCATGTTTGACCTGATGGTCCTTTTATTCTTTATAGGCTCATTGTTTGACCACAACCTTAACTGTTGTCAAGAGACAATGTAATCAAGGCTGCTAACATGTCAAATGTAGTGGAGGTTGGTGAATGATATGTATCAACCCAATACAATTTAGACAAATTGTATGTACTTAAGGAAGCTTAAAAGTAAATACAAAAAAAAAACTAATTATAACGAGACTGATGACCCAAACGTATTTGCTAAAATCTATACTAATATTATAAAGAGGTAAAGTTTGTGAGTTTATGACGTTGTGACGTTGTAGGTGGTAATCTCAGGAACTACTGATCCGATTTGAAATATTCTTTCAGTGTTATATAACTCATTTATCGAGGAAGGTTATAATATATATATTATCACGCTAAGTCCAATAGGAGCGGAGCACCAATGAAGAATGTTTAAAAATCGGGTATTTTTCCTCTTGAGAGCTTCCGCTGCGTGTTAACGTTAGCCCAATGTAACTATTTCACGCGAACGAAGTCGCGGGCAAAGGCTAGTACTTCTATAAAGCGTTTCAATAGAGATTTTGAAGCTTCATTTATTAACTCAAAACTCAGACTCATCCTAGTATTGAATTTTTTTTTCTTAAACTGACTACGCTATTGACCTAGCAAGGTCTTAACAGCTTCACTGGACTACAAAAAGTATTGAAGTCCTTTAGATCGATGATATGTGTATTATAAGAAACTATTGAGCCATCGTCATTTGCAATAATATCATCTCAAGAACCTAATCACGTTATGCACGCTGGAAACGATATGATTTAAGCAATTTGTATGTACTCAAAGAATCTTAAAAGTATATAGAAATCAATATTGCGTAAGATTATTTACCGTAAGCAGTTTTTAAATGCAAACAGCCGATTGAAATTTAAAACTTGTTCAAATGCACGACCGGTAACTTGCTACAAAATCAGCAATGATCTATTCAAAGACCGTTGTGACCGATTTTCGAAACTTGACTTAATGCCGTCCTCGTATATTTCGGTGTAACATTTAAATAAATACTATAGTAAAAGTGAAATTGACTGGTTACATTCTGTTCACGTATACTTTGAATTTATTTACCGAGAAGCGAACATCAATTTTACCTCCGTATAGCATTTGCCTCAAGTATGTAAACGTTTTCAACATATATATTATTAGTACTCACTATCATTAGATAAGCGTTTTTATATAATATGTTATTTACACATCGCAATTTTCCGACGAAAACGTAAATAATTTAGTATATAAATTTATAATAATTTATAGTATAATTATTATGGTATAGGAATAAATTTCATACTATAGATATGGATGTATGTAACCATATATACATAAGTGGTTAAAGCAGGCGCCTCACCACTATTCCTTTTTTTTTAACGTGGGGAAATTTCAGATATACGCCACCCTCCCGGAGGAGAGGGTGGGTTATAGGGTTACGTCTGACTCGCACGGACCAAAACCCCACGGTGTACCGTCCGACCGTAGTGTTGGGGCGGCAAGGGATCGATCTATGCTACTCCTTTTGGAGAGCCGCCCCAACGGTCCGCCCGGCGAAAGGTGACTGTCGGGCTCCTACCTATAAAGAAGCAAACCGGGTACACACCGGCTACTCCCCCTCGTCCGCCGACCCTGTGCAATGAGGAGATGAGCCCTTCGGCTCACCCCCTCCGGTCCGACTACGGTGACGGTAGGAGTTCGGCGAAGCGCCGCCTCCTCCTGCGAGATGACCTCCTCGCAAAACAAATTCCCCCCAAATTTCCCACGGCCGCAGCCAGAATGCAGCGCTGCTCCTCCCACGCAGCACACTTGGACAGAGTATGCTGCGCGGTGTCCTCATCAGCGCCGCGCTCATGGCATGCGGCGGTCGGCTCCCTGCGTGCGATATGGTGCAGGTACCACCTGAAGACCACTCCCACAAGACCGGGCGGATGGCGTCCACTGTATAACGCCCATAGCGCGCGTCTGCCAGGTTCTGCATCCTCCTCTCAACCACCACTTCCCGAATTTCCCGCCTTTTTATTTCTACTTCCCTGAGAGCCGGAGGTTCCCCACTACGTTTCCTCGCCGCCGTGAACTCATATACGGCGGCGAGTACCCCCGCCTCCAGCTCCCAGGGCAGGGAGCCGGCGAGCACAAAAGCCGCCGCCGAGAACACCGTGCGGTACGCCCGGCTCACCACTATTCCTGTGCGAAACCAAATGTTGTAGGCTTCACAATTATTTGTGTAATCAATAAATCCATCACAAAACCAGTAATAGTTTTTTAAGTATTAGAGTTAGGTTTTACAATCAATTGCCAAAACATATTACCGATTTTCCGGACTGTAAGTTTAAGCGCCACGTCAAGCGGGTTTTGGTGTCAAAATGCTATTTATTATAGAGTGGATCAATATGTGAATGATGGTGATGAAACTTCTGTGTGCATGCGCTAAAAACGATTGTAACGTATAATGTATTGGAAATATATTTGTTAAAAAGATGTACCCGATCGAGTTTTCATGCCAATTCTTCTCGATGACTGGGTTGTTTTCCGAAACGGTGATTTTTTTTCGTTCATAAACGCTTTATTAGGGCCTAAACTGAATAAAGTTATTTTGATGTGATCAGTTTAGTAAGTATTCAATATATAAGTGACCTACCCAAACATTATTCCTTCGAACATGCGTAAACAAATATTATCTTCATTTATTTATCAATCTATCCTTGGATATGAGGATTAAATACGGCATAAAAGTATCCAGAATTTATAGATATGTATTAAAAGTTAATATTGATAACAGCCTACATAAATGATAATCAGGCCTCTTATTATCCAAAATACGTGTTTGGTCAGAGCTGCATTTCAAATAAGTGGAGCAAGTAATAGGTGGATTTAAAAACCTTTGAGAATGTTTTATATGATAGTATGAGAAATTAACAGCACTCTACCTGATGATCGAAAGCACATCGCGAGATACCTTCTGCTGCCAAGCCTTTATTTATTAGTTCTCTATTCGTCATAATTCACAAAACAGATAGAACATAGATAATAATTTATTTGTATTAACCACGTAAAAAAAATACTATGCCTAATATTATGGTCCAATTTCAACCATTGGATGACATCTAGTATCTAAATGGGTAAAGACAAAACAGTTAAGTACATCTTTCTCCTCAGTTTTTCAGCTGAATTTCTTTTTTTCGCTTATTAGATTCAAGGGCGATTTACTGTTATTAAGAGATTAAAAAAATATTGTCTTGAAGTGAAACTTCCTATGGAAAACTTTTGAAATTCTGATCAGCAACCTGTTCCTTTATAAGTTTAGCTTGTTTGTCAACTTAGACCACGACGTCATTTAACATCAGGTGAGATTGTGGTCAAATGCTAATATGTATCACTACATATTATAAAACAAAGACCTCTGCCACGTCTGTTATTCTGTATGTCTGTTCGCGATAAACTCAAAAACTACTGGTTTAAGGTTTAGGTATACAATTTGTCAAGATTTTTTGACGTAACAACGTCTTATAAATCGATAGACGCCGGCTGCACGCACGAAAAAGCATGACTCTTTGTCATGTTCCACCTGAGCCGAGCGTGCAAGCGAGAGCGAGAAACAAGCGATAGAAAGCCGCGGTCGGCCTAAACGTTCAGCTTGTGACGCATTTATCTATCTCTCTTTCACTACATTGGCTTCGTCCAAGTAGCAGAGAGACAGCGGCAGCACACAACCTACACGTGAATTGTTTTGTCAACTGTTCATAAAGTAAAGTAAAAGGTTAATGTGGTTTCCTTTGTTTATTACAACAACAATTGCGGCGAAAAAGGGTAATTAATTCTCGCGTTTTAAGACTTTGATTACCGATATAATCTTATATATTTGTTCTTTGATTATTGAAAATAATGATAACTCAGTGATAATAATTAAATTCATAAAACTATGCAATTTATCATCAATGTTTTTTATGACATTATCACGTAAAACTATCCTTCGTAAGGCGACTTTACAGACAACCAATTTTCTTTTATTATTAAGCGGGACAACGTCCTTCGAGCCCGCTAATAAAGTATGAACTTTCTTCTTTGTACGTACGGGTTTTATTTTTTCTACAATTTTATTTTATAAAAATCAAACACCTTATAACGTGGAGAATCCGAAACTCAAATCCTTGTTGGGTTCCCCTAAATCTGGCACTGCACTCGCAATCGATATAATTGTATATGAATGGTTTTTACTCAAAAGAAATGTAAGTTATCATTTAACAACTATCTAATCAGAATTCGCATTGAGGGGCATTAAACATGATTGCAGTATGTTGTATTTTATAGATGCCTATCTTAACTAAATCAGTATACCCAAAATAATGGATCAAGAATATATGTCAATCGGGTATCATAACATATATTTACTATTTGATATTATAGTGGACGTTACTTTGCACTTCGTCTGGAATTGATTGGCCGCTACAACGTCTTACTAACGCACCTCGCACAAATAAATTCAAACGTTTTTTATGAGACGTGGTAGCGGTCAGTCAATTCGAGGCAGAAGTGCAAAGTAACGTCCACTGTAATATATAATAATGGATTTCTGCAAAGTAATGCCTTCTTAAAGCAAATATATTTATTAATAAAAAACGCATTTGAATTCAATTTTTTTATCACAATAACTGTCAGCCCTGGCTTCGCATGGCTATGCTAACGAACAAAATTGTGCCAAATTTTCCCTCTACTGTACCAACATGTAACGCCAAAAAAGTACAGTCGTACTGAAAATGTCCTTGAAGTAACTAACACTATAACTTAGTATATAATAGTAATTTTGTGAGAGTCACTATGTAGTACATTGTGAACGCGTTCATAATAACATTGGAATTATGTATGCTTATCAGGTCGAAAAAGCTGATAAATTGCTAAAATACTGAAATCGGTTATTCGGTTAGGTTATAGATAGTGAAAAAGATAGCATAATTAGGTGAAAGATAAATAAACCCAACGAGTCATAAAATTGATTAATATGATAGTTAATTACAAATCGATATCTAAGTATAAAGCGGGCAACTTTGTGAAAATTAAATGCGGGGCATTATGCAATTGACGCGATCGTTGAACGCGAAGTATGATGTCATGAGGGTAAAGGAAAATGGAATTAATTCAAAAAGGAGTTTTGGCGGGATCCTAGTCTGTAATGTAGTGGAATCTTGTGTAAATAACACAACTCTATATTTTGTAATATTGGTGATATTTTACGCAATTTCGTTCGATTTTTGTACACAAATGAAATAGATAGGAAATAATATCACGGATCATGAATTCTGAGATAACATAAAAACACCACGGAAAGTTTTAAAAGGGAGCCGCCACCACCTTGCTAGAATATTGACATTGATATTAAAACAAGACACTGTTATATTACCTACTCGACAATGGTATTAATAATCTACAAGATCGGTAGCCAAAAATAAAATGAAATAAAAAACACATTTAAAAATACTCAAGTCACTGCCGTTAGTTATTTTTTTAATCATACTTATACCTTTTTTTTTTTTTAACGTGGAGAGAAAATCCATCATGGACTGTCAGGCCCCCGGGGGAGGGCCTGAGCTGAGTCGACCGCCAACTACGTGCTGGGACGCAGCTGCCGGTGCCTTTCGGCGACTTCAACCGACTAAAACTCCACGACAACCTACGCCACACTGTGGGAGTGTCGCGGGACAGCGCGAGCATGCTCCGCTACACCCCCGGTGGCAGGCGTTCCCCACGCCGCACCCGGCTGAGGCAGTCTGGTTGCAAGACTGCCTCCCAGCACGCCAAACCCGTGCAATGAGAGGTCAGGGCCCCCGCCACTTCCCCCCTGGGTTCGGCCGGCAGAAGAGAGGTAAACCCCTTCGCCGTCACCCCGCCAATTATTTTTTATCGAGGTTTACTCCTCCTCCGCCTCAGCCACCCCGACGTCCCCTCCGGCCTACGCTAACCTAAACATCCTAAACATCATACTTATACCTAGACTAACATTTCACCATTGACCACTTCAGGGCTTTTATTTCAAATGTCATAGACGTTTTCGAAACTGTCCAAATTAAATGTAGGTATGCGCCTTAGGTATGCGCGGGGAGGTGGGAAGTGAGAAGGAAAGGGCATGAACTCACATGAGATTCGTAGTGTCAGACAGATCATACGATATCAAACCATAATTTTTTGAAGCTGTATATTTACGTGTATATTTATATACAATCCCTATTTTTTTGACTCCGCTCGCACCTAGTCCGGTGAAGCTGTAAAGACTTTTCCAGGTCAATACCGTAGTCAGTACGAAAAATATAATAAACTATAATACTGAAATTTTCACGGAAATTTACAGTGCATTCTTCAACACATACAGATGCCGATATTGTGTATTTGCGTGTAATGTGAAAGAGTTGAAAAACAGTACATGCTGGACATATGGGAGATGCTTCCACTGTTTTACGGGACTGTTTTGCTAATTGTTGCAAAATGGAATTACATTTGGAATTACGATCCTTATCTTTGTAAGGAACATTTGTTTTGCGACTTCGGTGGTCCATCCAGCTTTTCTCCTATAGCTTTAAATGGTATACTCTTACCAACCTGCTCTGATTTCCGGTATCTCGGCTCTCTGATCCAAAACGATGGTTGAATAGGCAAGGACGTGAGGAATAGAATAAATGCACGGTGGATGAAATGGCGAAAGGTGTCTGGTGTAGCTTGTGACCCACAAATGCCCTTGAAACTCAAAGGGAATGTGTATAAAACTATTATAAGACCAGTAATACTGTACGCATCTGTGTGCTAGGCGACGAGAGAGACGGATGAGAGAAAACTACATGTGGCAGAGATGCGAATGTTAAGGTGGATGTGTGGTGTAACTAGAATGGATAAGATTAGGAATGAATATATCAGAGGAAGTTTGAAAATAGCACCAATAACAGAGAAGTTAAGGAGTAATAGGTTAGCATGGTATGGGCATGTTATGAGGAGAGATGAAGACCATGTAACTAGAAAAGCTTTGAGTATGACGGTCGATGGATATAAGAGTAGAGGAAGACCGAAAAAAGGATGGATAGATTGTGTGAAAAATAATATGTGTGTAAAAGGTGTGTTGACTGAGATGACATCTGATAGGCGAGCGTGGAAAAGGAAAACATGTTGTGCCGACCCTACTTAGGTGGGATAAGGGTAAGAAGATGATGATGATTACGATCCTTATCTTCTATATATAAGAGTATAAATCGAACGTGTCTGTATTATGAGATTTTCATTAATAAAAATGTCTTGGAAGAAGCAATAAAATATATTTCAATAATTTTTAGAAATGACTATCCGTCTGTGTGTTTGTATGAACACGCATCACTGTTAAAGTACTGCGTTCATTATAAAACCTCACCAAGAAAATCATAAAGCATATATATCCTCGAGTAATATTTAAGACTTTCTTAAATATAAGACTAAATTCAGTAAAATGGGTTCACTCTATCAAAAGTTATTGTAATTTTAATGACGGTTCGACTTAAATACGAGAGAAAAGGAGCGAAGTAAATGGACTTAATATATTCAGTTATTTTATTAGTCACTGTGTTTTTACATTAGGTTTCCCATACATCATGTATGTACATACACCATCACAATATTACATTAGGTTCTACGTATAAAGGCTTAACATCTCCAACATAATATAATATTACCATTGGTTTAAGCCATTGTTCATAGCAATGGTCTCCAGTTCTCACGCTATTCTGGCGTAACTTTTACTTTAATTGTTGGTCAAAATTCAACAATGGCTAAGTCGAATGATTCAGATCGTAGTAAATTTTTTCACAAACAAACATGGTACGAGAAAGTTAATAATTGTGAGATTTGATTAATATTAATTAACCACTATTAGTTGCTATAATCTATACTAATATTATAAAGAGGTAAAACTTGTGAATCTGTGAGTTTGTGAAGTTGTAATATCAGGAACGACAAGTCCGATTTGAAAAATTCTTTCAGTGTTATATAGCTCATTTAGCAATGAAAGTTATAGGCTATATATCATCAAGCTAAGACCAATAAGAGCGGAGCGCCAATGAATAATATTTCAAAATCGGGTTTTTTTTTTCCTCTTGAGAGCTGCCGCTGCCTGTTAGCGTTAGCCGAAAGAAACTATTCCACGCGAACGAAGTCGCGGGCAGAGGCTCGGACATTATATAATATTAGAAAATTGTATGACATTTATTATAAACCACAGAAATCAAATTCGTATAAAATTAACATTATTACATCATATCGACGTAATTTTGATTATAAATTCCACCAGCGACGTACTTTTTATCGTTAATGTTTATAAAAAGTGTTTCAACTAGTAACTGACTTTACCCTTTACTTTACCCGCGTTAAATTACAATACAAATCTTAATAACAATAAAACATAACTTAGTGTTATCTAGCGGCGAATTATACATACGAGTATCATTATATTATACGAGACTAAAACAAAAATAATGCAATATTCATACGTTTAGCTTTTTGCCCCGTGTCCTATATAAGTTAGTATACTGCGAACCCGGGAGACGCTGTCCCGCCCTGACTATAAAAAAAACCTTGACAAATTATATACTAAAACCTTCCTCGTGAATCACTGTACCCACTGGTAAAAATCGCATGAAAATCCGTTCAGTAGTTTTTGAGTTTATCACGAACAGACAGACAGACAGACGCAGTGGGGGACTTTGTTTTATACTATGTAATGTAATGATAATCTTTATTACTAATAATATATACTCATATAGGTCACGGGGCAACCTGAATAACCCTAATTAAAGCTTAATAAGTCCTTAATGACAATTAAACGATTTTTCATAATTGTTGTTAATTTTAGACAATTTAAATTTTAAATCATAATAGTAAATATAAAGTACTAGCGGGACCGGCAGACTTTATACCGCCCTAATTATTAAAAAAAAACCTTTACAAATTATATACCTAAACCGTCCTTATGAATCACTTTATCGACTGGTGAAAAGCGCATGAAAATCCGTTCAGTAATTTTTGAGCTTATCGCGAACAGACGAACAAACGTGATAAAGGACTTTGTTTTATAATATGTAGTCATTGAAACATAAAAACCCAAGACACACGGTCTCCAATAAGAGTAACGCTCAAAACCGTCCCACAAAAACTCCCCAATATACATACGTGGTTATAGTTATGTGATAAATTAATGATTTTGCAAATTCAACCTTACCGGAATGAGTTAAAATTTTTTGTATAAGGACGCAAGCGACGCGAGACACACACATTTTTGTGTGCCGGCTGTGAGACGTTAACTATGCGTCTTGAGTTTTTGTATATCAATGTATGGAGTGGTTCAATATTTTACAACCATTATTTAATCATGGTATGAATTTGTGAATTATTATGTGAAATCTATATTAAAATAACGATTGCGTTAATTGCCTAATATTATTATACTCCAATTTATAATTTAGAAGTATCAAATGATTTTGATAAATGTGTGTAATACATGTTGGAGATAATATTGAACTAAATACTATTTAAGACTGCAGAGTGATAACAATTAGTGATTAGATATTTTATCTAACGTGTTGATGATAGTAATGTTCATACAAGTATTTAATTTTAATAGAATACGTATTATATAAACAATAAACATTCTCTGAATATTGTAATATTCAAAAATAAAAAATAAACATAAACGATAGGCACTTTTTACACAAAGAAATTATGTACGTAATGTAATTTAGCAAAATTTTATTTCATCATTTATATTATTAAATATTTTGGATTCTAAATTAAGATTCAGAAGTTTTTCTTTATTTTGCCACTACAGTGATGGAGTCGTAAAGCTCCTTTTCTCTCGTATTTAAGTCGAACCGTCATTAAAATTACAATAACTTTTGATAGAATGAACCCATTTTACTGAATTTAGTTTTATATTTAAGAAAGTCTTAAATATTACTCGAGGATATGCTTTATGATTTTCTTGGTGAGATTTTATAATGAACGCAGTACTTTAACAGTGATGCGTGTTCATACAAACACACAGACGGATAGTCATTTCTAAAAATGATTGAAATGTATTTTATTGTTTCTTCCAAGACATTTTATTAATGAAAATCTCATAATACAGACACGTTCGATTTATATTCTTATATATAGAAGATAAGGATCGTAATCATCATCATCTTCTTACCCTTATCCCACCTAAGTAGGGTCGGCACAACATGTTTTCCTTTTCCACGCTCGCCTATCAGATGTCATCTCAGGCATCACACCTTTTACACACATATCATTTTTCACACAATCCATCCATCCTTTTTTCGGTCTTCCTCTACTCTTATATCCATCGACCGTCATTCTCAAAGCTTTTCTAGTTACATCGTCTTCATCTCTCCTCATAACATGCCCATACCATGCTAACCTATTACTCCGTAACTTCTCTGTTACTGGTGCTATTTTCCTAATCTTATCCATTCTAGTTACACCACACATCCACCTTAACATTCGCATCTCTGCCACATGTAGTTTTCTCCCATCCGTCTCTCTCGTCGCCTAGCACTTAGATGCATACAACATTACTGGTCTTATAATAGTTTTATACACATTCCCTTTGAGTTTCAAGGGCATTAAGGTACACCAGACACCTTTCGCCATTTCATCCACCCTGCTTTTATTCTATTCCTCACGTCCTTGTCTATGCAACCATCGTTTTGGATCAGAGAACCGAGATACCGGAAATCAGAGCAGGTTGGTAAGGATATACCATTTAAAGCTATAGGAGAAAAGCTGGATGGACCACCGAAGTCGCAAAATAAATGTTCCTTACAAAGATAAGGATCGTATTACCAAATGTAATTCCATTTTGCAAAAATTAGCAAAAGAGTCCCGTAAAACAGTGGAAGCGTCTCCCATATGTCCAGCATGTACTGTTTTTCAACTCTTTCACATTACACGCAAATACACAATATCGGCATCTGTATGTGTTGAAGAATGCACTGTAAATTTCCGTGAAAATTTCAGTATTATAGTTTATTATATTTTTCGTACTGACTACGGTATTGACCTGGCAAAGTCTTTACAGCTTCACCGGACTAGGTGCGAGCGGAGACAAAAACAGGGATTGTATATAAATATACTCGTAAATATACAGCTTCAAAAAATTGTGGTTTGATATCGTATGATCTGTCTGACACTACGAATCTCATGTGAGTTCATGCCCTTTCCTTCCCACTACCCACCTCCCCGTACCTAGGTATCTAGGTATATATTTAATTGATTCATTTTTAAATTACACAATATGTAGGTATTAAAAACAATATTCAAGATAAAAACAATACTTCCGTGTCTTTTCTGCCGATACCGCAATAGTTTCATAATGTTTAGATTAGCAAGAAAATATTTATTAATTCATTGACCACCTCATAATTTTTCCACTCAATCAGTAGTCTGTAATTAATTTAAATAAAATTATATAAATTACTACTTAATGTGGCCATAAAACGAGAAAACTAAGAGTGAATTCTTCGTTGTTGTCCATCATAACACATAACCAGTTACGATGATAACACCGAAATCCCTAATTGACGCGGAGAGGTTCTATTCACTTTTGTTAAATCCCTTCTTATGCTCGTTTGATTGACAGTCGTATCTTCGAAGTCATATATTATCTTAAATACTCTCTTTTATTGAGTCAGTACAAGCTATAACATGAGACCACACATACGCTTGATAAAAATATTAATATTAGAATTTATTCATCGGCGTGTTTCCTTCCATAATCTTTTAACCTGCGATAGAACTACGAATTGAATTAATACATAGATACACGTATATGACATTGTATCTTAATTTTATAAAACTAGCTGTTCCTGCGATTTCATACGTTTTAGATATAAAACTTGAACTTATATACTGTTTGAAATATTTTAAAGTAGTACTAATGGAGGTATGAATAAAGTGCTTGTTTTCTTCAATAATATTACAAAAAAAACAAATAGAGATGAGAGTGCAAAAAATAAGTGATATAAGACCATGTTTGTAACATGAATCTTTGAATATTGGCTAATGATGCGCCCTTTTTTGACTGTTCGTTAAGATATATTAAGTTGAGGAGACTCTTAAAACTTTTGTATTTTCGGAATCCCATTTTAATGTAATATATGTGGTACTTGTATGGCCTCGAGCTGAATTCAAGTCACCTCTGTTATCTCTTGAAACACTGAAAAACTGAATGAAACTTATGTAACAGGCGATTTCTTAGATATTAAATACAGTATTTAATGAAGTTAACAATGCACGGAAGAAGGTATATCACAGGTGTTACACGTATACCTAAGATCAACAACCGTTTAATAGCTGCTTCAACCAATTAAAACGTACAATGAATGTAATGTTATAGTTTATAGATTTATTGGGTTCATTAAGATATCCGATAAGTTACCTCATTTTTATTAGTTATTCAGTTAATAAGAAACATTCCATTTGCTTAATCGATACGAAAAAGACAAATTTTGGGCTTTATAGAAAAGATGTGTAAATTTTGTTTTCTTTTTTACCAGGAAAACTTAGTGCAAATTTTATTAATTTACTGCTAACTTGTTTTTTATTATTATTCTAATTTTAAAATAGCCCTTCTTATTGCTATGAATTTATTAAAAGAGGTAATTATCTCTACACTTGTAAGTAACGATTATTATTAAAGTTTAACTACCAAACGATCTAAGGGAAAATGAATCATTGTATCCTGCCGCCGCGCCGTAAGGAAAAGGGCTGCATCTAATTAAAACACAAATTCGAGAAAAGTCTGAAGTCTGCACCTTTGCTTAGATACCTAATTGTAACTCGTTTCTTGATTAATCTGAATTAAGGGCAGAAGCCAATAGGTGAATAAATAATATTATTAGATGAATGTCTTTTCCTTGATTTCCAGAGTATATAAAATTAAATACTGCAAAAAAAGACAAATGCGTTGATCCTTCTTTGGTCGTCATATATGGTTAAAGCAAGATTAAAAAATTTACTACAAAAATAAATGATCGCATAGATCATTTTATAATAATTATTAAACTCGCTTTATTATTAACTCAAATCTCATATCTATATATTAATACGTGAATCCTAAACTTTGTATCCCTTTTTAACGGAATTAGGCGAACGGATGAACGTGAAATTTGGCATAGTTAAAGTTTATATGAAGGAGAAGTGCAGAAAGCTATTTCTTTTATATAAAATGCATTAGAAGTACATTAAATTAATTAAAATATGCATTACTCACAATAATGCTTCAATTTTACACAACATATGTAAATAAAAAAGACATCTGTCAATAAAGGACTTCAAAAAAGGTAGTGAAGGAGGTTGCTATGCTCGACTGTATGTATTATTTTACTCTTACGTTCCAATTACCCTGTTTTATTCTACATTCATACAAAAATGAGCCAAAAATACTTTGTAAAATCAAAATAAGAAAATTCTTTGCTCATGAAAGTAATCCACGACTTAGATTCTTAGTTCAACTTGATGTAGCAATTATATTTATTACAGTTGATGATAAATTTTGAACAAAAAGTCATTCAATTTCAAAAGTTAATGGTATCACTATTCCTTATAATATACATACTACATTTAATTCAATATCACCCAGAAATACCGCCAACCCATGATATCGTGTAAAATTAATTGATAATTGTGTCATGAGTTGCGATAAATTTCTTTATTTCCGTAAGGCTATCTTTACTTAGAATTTGAGAGCCTTACCACCTTATGTAATCGCTTTGTATGTTTATACAATTTAAAAAAGTGGTAAATAACTGAGTAACCATGATGAAAACCTTTGATAATAGAAGTATACCCTTTGACAATAGAACCCGAATAAAGCCCAAACTTTAAAAAATCAATGAATTATGGTCGAATGTCGACCACTGGGCGCCCACTAGTTACTTATAAAGCTATGTTCCTTTGAGTAATAGATTTTCTTTAAACCGTATTGCAATAGTTTAATAATATTGACATGTAATTAAAAAATAAGATAAAAGATAGGCATAAATTTAGGAGAAGCGCGTAGTTCTCATGAAATAATAAAACTATTATCGTAAGATCGAAGTTGCAGTTAATTACTAGTAATCTCTTGAATTATGACAGTGATCTGCTATCTGCAGATCTACTATGGGGTACGGCTGCTGAGGTAGACACGATATTTTTATTACAAAAACAGGCAGTTTTGGCTATATATAATATGGGACCTCGCGAATCATTAAAAACGAAATTCCAGGAATTCGGTATCTTAACTCTGCCCTCCATTTTTGATAATTTAATATATGTCCGGAAAAACTTTGAAAAACTGAATTTAGTAAAAGACCGGCATAATCTAAATGCTAGAAACTGTAATAAACTGGTCTCATGTTTCAGACTTAGCAAAACCAGTAATAGCTTTTAGGTAATAGTGTTAGGTTCTACAATAAAGTCCCAAAGCATGTTAACGATTTGCCGGACTGTAAATTTAAGCGCCATGTCAAACGGGTTTTAATTTCAAAAGGATATTATAGAGTGGATCAGTATGTGAATGATAGTGATGTCTGGAATTGACTCCTCTCTGTGCATCCACTAAAAGCATTGATATTGGAAATATATGTTAAAAAAATGTACCCGATCGAGTTTCTTGCCGGTTCTTCTCGATAACTGGGTTGTTTTCCGAAACGGTGGTAGTCTTTGACGTTCATAAGTGCCTTATTAGGGCCTAAACTGAATAAAGTATTTTTGATTTGAGTTGACTTCCAGAAACTTCTACCCTTCGTTTTATGAGGTGCATAAGCACGTCACAGGGAGTACGTAGTCCGGTGAAGCTGTTAAGACTTTGCTAGGTAAATAGCGTAGTCAGGTCGAAAAAAAAGGGGGGGCCGAAGAGACAGTTCTATTTTGCACGTCAAAGTGAATGCGAATAGAAATTAAAGGAAGAAATCTACAAGCGAACTACTGCAATAGAACTATAAGGTACTAGCTGACCTGGCAGACGTTGTCCTGCCTTGATAATATAAAAAATCCTAAAAGTCAACCGCAGCGCCACCTAGCGGGTCCAATTGTGAATCTAAACCATTCTCGGATCCACTGGAACACGCACACAAAGTTTTATTAAAATCGGTCCAGCCGTTTAGGAGGAGTTCAGTGACATACACAGAAGAAATTTATGTATAAAGATAAGTACCACGATACTTTGTAATAAGTTTGGAAAAGAAAAATGAACTAGTGTTTCTTCTTTCTTTCTTCTTTCAAATACTGTTCAAATTCGTATACAGATATCCATAGATTTATGAAACCGCTTACAGTTACAACGCGCGGGTTTGTTACTCTATGCAGTTATCATACGAATCACAAGCTTGTTTACCACTGCCGTAGTATTAAAAACTAACATTTCGTTCACCTTTCACCCCATATCTCATAAGTAATAGCACAAGTCACAAAATGTCTCCCGCCTCTCTAAACATCTTACCATTAATTTTAATAGTTACTATCATTTTTTGTAATCATTTTATGGTTTGTCGTATATAACATTTATATCTGTGCTTGTATTATGTAATTAATTATACACAATTCATTTAAATTATCGTGTCCCTTCATTTTGTAAGGTAATTAACAGATGGTTATCGTTGTTAAATTGTTAATTCATTATACTCACCGTAGGAATAACCCTAATTTTTAACCTTATGATGTAAAGATAGTAAGCCTACTTATGAGGTGAGTTTTGACTTCAAGCCAAATCAAAAATACTGTATTCAGTTTAGCCCCTAATAAGGCGCTTATGAACCTCAAAATAGCCACCGGTTCGGAAAACAACCCAGTCATCGAGAAAAACAAGTAAGAAATGAGTTCGAGATCGGATTTATCTTTTTTACGTATTATATATTTAAAACAAGACTAAATGTTAGGTCATGCTTCAAGCCAGCCGGCAGTCCCTGCTCCCCCCACCTAAAAGGTATATGAAGGCACCATGGGGTAAGTCCGTGCAAATCGGACATAACCCATCCTCAGCTGCCCGACGGAATGAGTATCTGTTAGGGATCTCCCCATGTAATTTGCCTGGCTGGGTCCCATCTACCATGTCCATATCCAGCTTTTCGCCGGCTGGCATGACAGTGGCGACCAGCGATGGATAGTGTGTCACTCGGTGGTCGCCGTTGTTTTTGGATTATACTGTGCTTAGCATCAGGCACAGTGCAGTCATTTTGCCGTGCTACAATAAAAAAAAATATGTAAAACTTGGTGAGATTTTATCGTGAATGCAGTACTTTAGTAGTAATGTGTATTCAAACAAACAGACAGATAGACAGACAGACATTTCAAAAAATTAAAGAGATGCATTTTATTACTTATTCCAAGACACCTGCAACGTTTTTTTTGTCGCATAAATCTAAAAATTACAGACACATTCGACTTATATTCCTATTATATGTATAGATACATTACACAATACAATCGTTTTTATTGGATACACAGACAGAGCACATGTATGTATACAGCTTTTCTATCTAAATATGGATGTTGGCATTATTGAGATTGATAAATTCCATCAATTATCAGCATAAAATTTAACATATTAAAATTATTTTCCATGGAGAAGACTTATTTTATCCATTTAACTACATTTTTGAAAGCGCCGGAGGCCCACTTCCCCTCTCCCCCCTCCCTCCCTTTTGCCCAAACACAGGCTGGCAACGCACTTTCGACTCCCCTGGTGTTATTGGTGTCTATGGACGGTGGTGATCACTTAACATCAGGCGACATTGTTTGCCTCCTATGATATAAAAAAAATTAAAAAATCTCGCCAAAAAATGACACTAGTCTATATTTAATTCATATTGTGTTTTACATGATAATTTAATGCGGATAAAGTCTCAGGCTGTTACATGCATTGAATTTAATGATATATTCACTCCAAAAGAAAGTGTTTTAGGTATAAAAAATGTAATAAATAAATATTTTATTTATGAAAACATAAAGTATATGGTAATTGCGACTTGAAGCGGAACGTATAGTTTCTAGACGCCAAAGATAAATATAAAATGGATTGGTAGCGTCTAGACGAAACCGACAACATAAAACAAAAAAACTTGAAAGTTCACCAAACCCTTACCTTATTACCTTCTCACGGAATTTTCCGATCACGTAAAAGATTTAACTTATTTCAAAAGAGAATTCTTTATACTCTATATTTTTTGTTAAAGTAAAATAAATGTTATTCATTTCTAATGATTTTCTTTTCCGTGTACTTTGCGTAATTATAAGAAAATCTTCCTTCCATAACGAACACCTTGACATAAATTTTATTTTCTGAAATTAGCATTAGTTTATGTGATGTCTGATTCTGACAAAATTATATACCTATATTCTAATGTGATTTTTTAAAATGTTAAATCTCATATAAAATAAATGATATTGTAAAAATAACATCAGGGATACACATAAATTATTTAAATGCAGTAATTTATGGAATTGCAGATAGATTTTGGAAAAACATTTTTACATTTAAATATCCCTCTTCGATACTTAGGAACGGAGAAATACGCTAAAAGAAAACAATGTGGAGTGGCGAACAATATCGGAGACTCGGGGCTGATTTGATCTCCGACGAGAACCGAGCATTATAGAAAAAGGTAGAACTGTGAACGCCTATGTGAATTAGACACCCTATCGCACTGCTCAGTCATGTGGTCGCCGTTATGACGGCATTCTACGCGATAATCGTGTTTTATACAGAAATTCTTTAATGTTACCTATCTAACTCCGTTGACGATAATATAAAGGTTTAAAAATAAAGTGCAAGTGAATCCCTTACGCACAGTTAAGTTTGTAAATAAACTTTTATTGGTCATAATTATACTTCACATTAAGAGAAATCGCTACTACATACGTTTATTAACTTATGGCAAAACACACCTACTTTAAATAGGTCATAGAACTTGTATAATACACATTGGCTTCACAAACTCCCATCAGAATGAATACTCATGGACTCCAGCGGCCATATTGTTTCAACAAAAAAACGTCCATGTAATTACCATTAGTTATTATTAGACAATATTATACGGAACTCTTTTACTAACCACGGAACAGTATTTCCTTTTAACAAAGACCGAAATTACCCGATATCACATAGTAAGTACATTACCGATGGGAAGGGAACATTTTTAAATGAACACCTTAACACTGAGTGACGTAGCAGCGTGTGAGAAATTACGCTTTCACGTAGCCTCACAACCGTGAGGGTTCCCATCAATTCAAACGAACAATGATCCGCTCGGTTCAAGAGCACTGACATTGCATGTTATATCTAACTCCGTAATTAAATTGCGACAAACTCATATCACTTCTCCGTTGACGCAGACATTCCTAAGCTAATATATTTAACTATTTAATATTCATTTGATAATGAATTATTAAATTTAGAAAACATTTATCAAACATAAACGATGCTCAATGGAATAACTTCGAATTATATTCCTTTGACGTGATAACTAACGTCTTATAAATCGATGATCACCTGCTGCACGCACGAAAAAGCATGACTCATTGTCACGTTCCGCCTGAGCCGAGCATGGAAGCGAGAGCGAGGATCAAGCTATAGAGAGGCACGATCGGCCTAAACATTCGGTTTGTAACGCATTTATTTATACATGGAATAATTCAATTCATTAAAGTACGCAATTTTTCATCAATGTATTCTTATGACGTTATCAACTAAAATTATCGTCCATAAACCGACTTTACAGACAACCAATTTTTCACGAGTTTTTATTAACACGCTTTCTCGTACGACTATTTGGGTGGGCTGTTTGTTGTAATTCATTTTTAAATAACTTGCAGCTCGATTAACACATAGATATAGCCCAGGAACATGACAATGCAAGAAATTGAATAGAAAGAATAGTAACATTTCATATTAGACAAAAAGATATGGAGTTAAGATAGCTGAGTGGTTAATGTTTTTCGGATACCGTGTCGATCGGCGTAGCTTCGAATCATTACGAGAAAATGTAAGCTTTCGGTGAAGAAAAACATCGAGATCATAGGACCTTTTCTTTTTTTTTTTATAGTAGCACGGCATAATGTCTGAACTATGCCTGATGGTAAGCACAGTACAAACCACAAACAATGGCGACCACCGAGTGGCACACTATCCATCGCCGGTCGCCACTGTTATGCCGGCCTGCGGAAAGCTGGATATGCACAGGCTGATCCCGAAACGCGACCCGCAGAAGCGAATCACTATGACGGGTGTTTTCGCCATATACATGGTGGTTGCGACCCAGTCAGGCTGTAAACCCTACCACCCCGCTTTCGCCATTGCCTCGTTCGTTATTCAGCAGGGTGCACCACGTTACAAGGTTGATTAGCTTGAACGATCCCTTGCCGCCCCCACAAAACGGTCTGTCGGTACACCGTAGGGTTTTAGTCTGTGCGAGTCGGACATAACCCACCCTCTCCCCCGGGAGGGTGGCGTATCCATAAGGGATTTCCCCACGTTAAAAAAAAAAAAAAGGGTGCACCACGTGCAGGTGAGGTTGTCTTGAATGTCTCAAGTCTTAGATGTTATTTGACACCCCTTACACCCCTAAACCTTTCTAAACCTACCTGGCTAGCTACCACACTCATGATGCAAATCTGCCTCCAAGCACCTGTTAGTGTATTCCGGCAGCTGTATTTGAGAGACAGTCCTTATAGGATTAGCATGTTTACTAACTATCTTGGAACTCATCGATATTTAACATTAGGTGAGATTATGGTCAAACGCTAAATCCTATAAAGTATAAAAACATCGGTGAAAAACGCACCCGACATGTATTTCTAAGCTTAGAACTATAACCAAAATACTACTTGCATCCACCGCTGTTATTACAAAAAAATTGAATCCTGGTTTTTGCTCTTTTGTCTCGCTTTGGTTACGTTAGGTTGGACTTGGGACTTGCGTTTTGCTGTCAATCGGAAAGAACTGCCAGGAGAGTGGTAACTACGCTCAGGGAAAAAGAGAGATTCACCTTAAAGAATGTGTACTTCAAATCTGGATGGACAATCTAGCCTCACCGACAGCCGGATTCAGAACGGTTGAAGCAATTCGCCCTGTGCTTAGGGAGTGGATGAAACGGCAGCATGGACCACTTACCTTTCGATTGGTCCAGATATTGACGAATCATGGCTGTTTTGGGTGATATCTGCACAACATAGCCAGAAAGGAAATGACAACTAGATGTCACCACAACCAGGAGTGTGATATGGACACAGCCCAGCACACGATTGAGAAATGCCCAGCATGGTCCATAGAGCGTGCAGAGCTCATGGTAGTGATCGGCTCTGACCTTACCCTACCAGCTGTGGTGCAATCTATGGTTCGGGAGGAGACGGCCTGGACCGCGGTCCTTTCATTTTGTGAGGCCGTTATGTTACAAAAGGAAGAGGCGGAAAGGCAACGAGAGCGGGATGGCAGGGCAACAACGACACGTCGACGCGGGCTTGGACGCGAAAGAAGTAGAGGCGGTGGACAATTCCATCAAAGGCCACCCTGAAGGACGTCCCAGATAAAGTAAGGGAGGAAGGTTGTAGGGTTAGGTAGGTAAGGTTAGGGCTAGGAGTAGGTCTGTAGGGATAGGTTTACATTAGGGTTAGGTAGGATAGGGGGCGGGATTTAGGGGGGTAGTCTAGGCTAGTTTAGGCTGGAAGGCTGAGGCGGATGAGGAGTAAACCTCGACAAAAAATCAATCACGGGACGGCGGCGGAGCGGCTTAGCCTCTCTGCTGTCGACCGAACCCGAGGGGAAAGGGGCGGGGCCCTGGACTTCCATTGCACGGGTTCGACGGGCTGGGAATCGCAATCCCAAGACACACCCATAGTGCAGCGTAGGTTGTCGTGGAGTTTTAGTAGGTTAAAGTCGCCGAAAGGCACCGGCAGCTGCGTCCCAGCACGCAGGTGGCGGTTGACTCAGCTCAGGTCCTCCCCGGAGGCCTAACAATCCATGATGGATTTTCTCTCCACGTTAAAAAAAAAGGTTGGACTTGGATCCTTCGGGTGCCCTTCTACATGGAGCGAGCCTAACTTCTTACGCTAACGACACGCTCGTAACGGCACAAGGGAAAACTATCCGCGAGGCAGCCGCGCTAGTATCTGTGAACGCAACTCTGGTAGTGGAAAGAATTGCAAAACTCGGGCTCGCGGTAGCGCTACACAAGACAGAGGCAATTTATTTCTACGGTTCGCGTGGAGCAATGTCATTAGATGCTCACATAAAGGTTAATGGAGTGCGTGTAAATGTAGTTCCAAGGATAAAATATCTTGGTCTAATTCTAGACAGCCGCTGGAAATTTCAAGACCATATCAACCAATTGGCTCCACAGGTGATGAAAAGCGCTTCAGCGCTCGCGAGATTGTTGCCAAACCTAGACGGGGCTGGCGCCGAGTGCTGCTTGCTATACCTAAATGTCATCCGTTCGATGGCCCTATATGGTGCCCCTGTCTGGTACAGGGACCGTTCGCCTCACAATAGTCCAATTCTACGGAACCTGCAGCGCATAATGGCGAATCGGATTATCCGCGGATGTAAGACCATATCCCAAGAGGCTGCATGCCTACTATCGGAGTCAATTCCGTGGAAATTGGTGGCACGCCCGCAGGCGGAGCTGTACTACTGGTACCATTACAGGATTGTGCGCGGGGACAGAATTTCTTCAAAGGAGACAGAAGTGCGAAGAGCAACTCTAGAGCAGGAGTCCCTTCAGGTCTGGCAGAACGCTCTAGTTTTGCCTAGTGCAGGAGTCAGGATCAGGAAACCTATACGTATACGTAGCAATACGTATTTAACTTTTTTGTAATAACACGGCACAAGTCTATCGTATGGTAGTAAGCATACTATAACAATCTTAGTTTAGTAGTCCAAAAAACAAATAACGTTTTTGATTCGATTTCACCTTACACTTACCTTTTTACCTAAATTACTAAGCAATATAGTAAAACACAAACTTAATAATATACCTATTATTAAGTATATAATATGTAACCATTATTTTATAACTGTCACCCGCGACTTCTCGAGGCATTGTTTTTATTACTTCATGGTATATCTGAATTAATTCTAATATGTACCCATGTTGAAGTGAAACTTGTTATGGCACGGTATTGTACGTATTGTACAGTTATGTGTTGAGTATTATATTGTACGTAGTTTACGAGTATTCTCGTATACATGTAATTTAATACATATAAGCCAACGAAGTTTCACTTCCTCCGCGTGTTTACACTGATACACGACACTGTAGTTTTTTTATTATAATTTTATCGTTACTACTTAGCCTTTAAGAAAAACGCAACAATAAGAAACCAACATGATATATTTTTATAAATTATCAAAAATCATTTCCAATAAATTTTAAACGCAAGCTTATGACGACATTTTTCAGTACTTTTTATGTAACCTATAACCCATTCCTCATAAAAAACTTGAACCTCTGTATGAGGCCATCCAAACAAACACCCATAAAACAGTCACAATTTACATATATTTCCTTAAATCGTAATACGATATATTGAAGTTGTTTTAAAGGCAGTATGGTGTAGGTATGTAGAAATCGAAAGTGATCCGTGTCTACGCACACATGTACACGCTCGTGTACGGGTTTATACCGGAATTCGGAAGTGTGCTCATCACACGAATCCATTGATTATTAATTAAACAGTGATAAATTTTAATAATGTATTATTCATATGAATAATACACACATATAAAAATTTTAATCTATAGTTACTAAAAATTTCGCGCAAGAAAACGTTTACGGTGTTGTTATTAAAAAAGTTATTATTGAATATTAGCTTTAAAAAGGTCTCGTATTAAATGCACCGCGGTCGCTGAATGTTTGCTGTTTTGTCTCGCTTTGGTTACATTAGGTTAGACTTTCTAAAAAGGATAACGCGAACTTGCCTCGGGCGAGCGCGGTGCATTTATTACGAAACCTTTTTAAACAAGTATTTAATACGTATTTAACTTTTTTGTAATAACACGGTTAATGTTTATACTCTTATTTTCTTTTTGTTAAGATACTCTGATTATAATAGTATCTACTACGAAATATGTACCAATTATATAGATATCTAATTAGCATAAGAATATTTAAAAGTACTAGTGGGCGCCCAGAGGTCGACATTCGACCATAGTTCATTGATTTTTTTAAAGTTTGAATTTTATTAGGGTTAATATCATTGTTGAATGTAGAATGAAAAAGGGTAATTGGAACGTAAGAGTAAAATAATACATACAGTCGAGCATTGCAACCTCTTTCGCAACCTTTTTTGTAGTTCTTTATTGACGGATGTCAAATTGTCTTTTTTATTTACATGTGTGTATATGTTGTGTAAAATTGAAGCATTAGTGAGAGTAATGCATATTTTAATTAATTTAATGTACTTCTATTGCATTTTATATAAAATAAATAGCTTTCTGCACTGCTCCTCCATATAAACTTTAACTATGCTAAATTTCACATTCAACCGTTCGCCCAATTCCGTTAAAAAGGGATACAAAGTTTAGGCTTCACGTATTAATATATATGATTCTTGTTTTATTTGGGATTTCACTGACATATTTCTATTATTCAAAATTACTATAGTATATTCTTAAGGTAATATGACGATAGAAATTATAACGTACTAGCGAGCGGCGGCGACTTTGCCTTCATTTAAGTAAAAATGTTTTTTACTGACTACGCTATTGACCTAGCAAGGTCTTAACAGCTTCACCGGATTGCTGTTACCAATTGTCTACCTTCCACTTCCACATAATTTTAATCAAAAATCTAAGTGTATTACGTTACCGAAAGCATGTTAAAACCTTAGAAAATACTGTATTTGTAAAAGAAAAAATTGACATTGCTTTTATGAGTAACTTACATTTATTTGTTATTGTTTTAAAATTTGTTTTAAAATATTTACAAAACAATCATTATGCATTTATGGGGTTAAAAGATTCTATGTGAAAAAATACTCGGTTTTTTTAATACTATGGGAAACAAACAAACAGATGGGGCACCTGATGATAAGCGTTCACCGCCGTCCACAGACACTAGCAACACCAGGGGAGTCGCAAGTGCGTTGCCGGCCGATGTGATGAATTATGTTGATTGGTGAAACGGTGTTAGAATATAGTAACATTCATTTTTATTTACGAATGGGAAGAAGAAGATAAAATAAACTCTATTGGAATTATTATCAGATATCGGTTTTTTTTTAGTTGATTTATGTTAATAGCATATAAATTACGCCACCTTTATTTTTCGATTGGTTCTATGCTATCAGAGAGATTGTAGAAGTTTAAGATTAGGTCAATCCGATGACTTCAGATAGCATCATTCAAGTAAGGAGCGACGCGTCTTATCCATTATTTGTATTTACTATACGCAAACAGACCGAAGAGTACAGTCGTGATATTCAATTACTTTGATATAATTTATTATTAATCACAAACAATTGCCTACTTCTTTCGAGTAATATACATAAAATGCAATTTAGAATTATATTTTTTATCGTCTACAAATTGTTACACAAAAGATTTACTACAATTAGTTTCATAAGAGAAAAACATTACGCGAACGCTTGCCACCTTCACTAATAATATTATCAATGTTTTATTATAGCAATTGCTGAGTGGTAGGGTTTTACAGCTTGACTGAGTCGCAACCACCAAGTATATGGCAAAAGAGCCCGTCATAGGGATTCGTTTTTGCGGGTCGCGTTTCGGGATCAGGCTGTGCATATTCAGCTTTTCACAGGCCGGCATGTCACTCGGTGGTCGCCATTGTTTTTGGATTGTAATGTGCTTACCATCAGGCACAGTGCAGTCATTTTGCCGTGTTACTATAAAAAAAAATCATAAATCCTACTGTGAATCACGAATACTAATTAAAATTATCGTAACTATATATTATTATAAATACGAGTATCAGTTTGTTTGTTTGTAACACTTTCAAACCCAACCGATCATTATGACATTTTTCACAAAACATTGTCAGAGGTATAGAAAAAAACCTAGAGTACCTTTTATCCAGAAAACTAGTATGAAAAAATAAACTAAAGAAGCAAAATATTTTGTAGATTTTTTAAGAAATTTTTGATAACTCAATTACATTGTAACTGTATTAAAATAAAGTTTATATTGTAATTAAAAAATAAATTATAAATACAAGTAATACTTTTCATTTTGACTGTCTATAAGAAATTAATTATTTAGATTCGACGAGTTCCGTCGTTCAACGTAAGAGCAAGCCTGAGCAAACAAAACTTGTTCTCAGATTTCACTCGTATTCTAGTGTTAAAATTACATGATTATATTATTACATAATAATTTACATTAACCGTATATTAGTTACGTTTGAATAATTTCACTGTTGATGCCAACCGTCACTGTTGAACCAAACTCTGTTTTAGAATTATTTTTTTCAATAATACGGTGAATATGGTTATAATTTCATTACGCCTTTTGCAATAGTAAAGCAATAGCAATAATAATGACGTTTCGGCTTCAAAATACTACATTAAAATTTTATATGATTCATAAATGAGTCAGAATAATTTTACGAATACATACAAAGACAAAAGTGCGCATCTTAAATAAAATTATGTTTGGTACATGATTTGAAGTTACCATTTTAAGCCGACATTTAGATATTTCTACTATCACTTTTTTCTTGCGAAAGGTGTAATTACATCACCGATGATGATGCAAAAGTAAATAACAAAGCCAAATGAAAATAAAACATTGTTTACATTAAAGGTATGGAATAATATAAAATCATTACATACTATAAAACAAAGTCCACTGCCGTGTCTGTCTGTCTGTTCGCTATAAACTCAAAAACTACTGAACAGATTTTCATGTTGTTTTCACCAGTCGAGAAAGTGATTCACAGGGACGGTTTTAGTATATAATTTGTCAAGGTTTTTTTTATAACCAGAGCGGGACAACGTCTGCCGGGCCCGCTAGTACTAGTATATAATTTATTCAGGATATTTCAAACTTATTTTTTTCCTAGAACAATTTTACTGGAAACTATAACATTTTATACCACAACAGCTATAACAATAAAATATTATGTTGTGCATTACTGGTAAAAATGATATAATACAGATACATCAAAGAGAGAAACTTAAATAAATATGTATAGTAAAAAGTTGGAGACATTTCATGGAAACATACCGAAAAGCAACAATTCTTATCAGTTCACTTTAGAAAAAGACCCACAAAAAGGTTAAATATTTACAATCCTTCACTCGTCTACAAACCAAGTATTTTAGAAACGGCCTGTTATTTTTAACAGCTTCTTACAACATTTATGGATACGATTGTCGAGAAGCGAAATAATTATCAGACTACGATTGCCGTAAAAGCTAATGGAACCCATATGGGCGACATTTCTTCGACCAGAGAATTCAGATATCTTATCATCGTTTGAAAACGCATTTTATTTCATTTTTATTATATCATGTTTCTTAAGAAAGTGTCGAGGTCAGACTTCGTACCATTCAATTACAAATGGAAAAGTTATGTCCAAAGGCACAAATTAATTCAATTAACCTTAATATATAACGTTTGAGAAAGTCTTAACCCTTAAATGCACTTTTAATTGATGAACAAATGATTTTTATTTTCAATTTTGAAACGAATTTTAAAATGACATAAAAGAAATAATTTGCCGGCCAAAAGTAATTTCAAAAGTTTCTCTCACACATATGGTTTTTTCTAAGGTTTTAACATGTTTTCGAAAACCATACACTTAAGTTTTGAGGAAAATTAAGTGGAAGCTGAATGTAGACAATTGGCAATAATATTTATTTACGAAGACTAATACAAAACACAATTTATTGTTTGAATTCTTATAACTTGTGTCCAATTATTCCTTAAAGTTGTTAAATTGAGTGAAATACGATCTAACATGTTATATTTACCTATGAAAAAATAAATAAAATAAAATATATATGAATAGTTGTTATAGGAATCGTAAAATAAACACTTATTAAATACAATAAAATAACGAGTTATAAAAAAATAATAATTTAAAAACATTTGTAGGGTCGCAATTGCGTGTAAAAAGGTTCCTTATTAATTCGTTCCAAAATTGTAACTTTAATAGAGTAATAGTTATAACAACATTAAGAAAATAAAATAATTATGTGCTCGATCAACTATGTATTTGATTACTGCAAGATATCTTCAAGTATTAATTGTTCACAAAAATAAAAAGTTTGGAATGTAATGTTATTCTGGCATAGTAATCAAGTAAAGTATCGCTTTGATATCTTTTTAATATTACAAAGCTCCTAAGAAATGTTATATAAACGAAACGATATTTTTGTATAAAAATAAATAAAATACCCAGAGATTCGTAGCTGTAACTTACCGATGCAACCGCCATATCTCCGTTTATCTAACAGGAAGATCCGAATCACTGTGTATATTTGATCATCACTCAACTTTCACCGGGAACGGGGAGCGTTACCGAACATACCGGTAATCCTCAATAATCATATCACAACTGATAACACAAAGCTCTTATACATAAACACATAGCGTGCGGTCGCCTCCGATGATGCGTATAAATAAAGGTGGTAAAGCACAGAGAAGGCGACGATTCCCACGTGAGAGAAATGCGCGTGGCCTGTAAGCGTTAACAATAGTGGAAGCTGCGCGCGAGTCGAAAGGTGGGCAAAAAGCGAATGAGCCCATCTACGATGCGCACGCATACACGGCTTTGGGGCGGGAGTTCTACCTGCTGACCCATTTTATACATACATGTACATCACAATGATTGTCGGCTTGAAGGATCTCGATAAGATCGGTCTAGTCTTCATTGGGCATTAAATAGTTTGTACGTTTATATTTTATTTTCATTAATAATAATTAAATCCAAGTCATTTATCGAAAGCGAAGTGTGGGAAGATCGAGATGGGTCAACGACATCATATATATTGTGGGAAAAACCTGGTCAAGACTGGCAGAGAATACAGTCCTACTGTAGGTCGAGAAGAGCTGTCCATGATGATGATGATTAATAATTTTCGAAGTAAGCAATGTAATTGTAAGAAATGTAACAATTAAAACAATATAATAACACCCAAAAATTTCATAAACATCTAGACATTTTGATATTGCATTTATTTATTTATTTCATTTAATATTTAAATTTACAAAGACATTCTAAAATTATCGTCTCTTCAATAAATAAATAAGCACAGTTCTCCTAACAAAACAACTCACATTAAGTAATAATTGTACAATTTCTTACTTCATGATGTGTTGTAAATTTCTTTGTATTACTTGATACTATAAAATATATGTAAATTAAATTCACCTTAAAAATGTTTTTTGGTTACAAATAATTATCATTACACTAAGTGACCTACTGCAGGGTTATAGGCTAGTCCGGTGAAGCTGTAAAGACCTTGCCAGGTCAATAGCATAGTCAGTTCGAAAAAAAAAAAAATGCAGGGTTATAGGCTAGAGAAGGAAGCTATGAGCATATTAACCACGCCATCCCACGACGTATTGTCAATTTCAAGCCCAAAAAAATCCACAGTTCTATTTTCCCATATGCGGTGGTACTACAAGAACATATCTCAGTGTATGGAGTATTGCTGCCACCTTTGGGACGGGTCTGCCAAATACCAGTTGGCCTTGCTAGACTCCGTCGATCACAGAGCTCGAAGACTTGTCGGTAACGACCCACTGATAACAGCCAACCTGCAACCACTTGAACATCGACGTAGAGTCGCCTGTTTTGTGGTATTTTATCGGCTACACTTTGGGGAATGTGCACAAGATCTGCACCAACTAACTACCGTTTCCATTTCATCTCAGGACTACCAGACGCCGTACAGAACTTTTACATTCGCGGTTGACATACCCTTCATCCGGACGAAGTGCTTCGCTTCGTCATTTATTATGCGAACCGCGAGGGAGTGGAATGCGCTGCCTGCGTCTGTTTTTCCTGAAGGATATGATGTAGCAGTCTTCAAAAGAAGAATTAATGTGCATTTACTGCGTAAACGCGTTATATCCTAGGCCTCGTCTTCACTTTACATCAGGTGTGACAGAGGTCAAGCGTCGCACAGTTAAATATAAAAAAAAATACCTATATGAAACTAAAGATCATATTAATACTATAAATATTTATCATTTACATAGTATTAAGGGTGAAACATTCATAAATCAAGGTACAGATTACTAAAAGAAAAGACGTCATTCAATAGTGGTTCTTGCGGGACAGGTTTAAGTTGTTTCTCCCTTTTTTTACGTAGGGAAATCCCTTATGGATACTCCACTCCCTAGGGGAGAGAGTGGGTTATGTCCGACTCGCACGGACTAAAACCCCACGGTGTACGTCTGCCGCTATAGTTGGGGCGACACGAGATCTCTATAGATTTCATCGTGCCGCTCCAGTGGTTGGCCCAGCAGCGAAAGTGCCGCCGCCGGTCCCCTTCTTGTTAGGAGACAGCCGGGTACACACCGGCCGTCTCCTCTGTTGGCCGGACCTGTGCAATGGGAAGATGGGCCCCCCGACTCATCCTTTTGTCCTCCGTTGGCGGAGACGGCCACTTTGAGGGTCCTCCTCCTGGACCCTCTCCGCCGCCTCCTTCTGCGAGACGACTTCCTCGCAGAAGGAGGCCATTGCGTTCCATGCCCCGAATATAAACATTGTTACTTATCCCTGCGGCCTCTCATGCTTTTATTACAGCAATTTTCTATTTATTCATATTTGATGATTTCTATAAATATTCATACGTGTCATAGACTATAAATTTTTACTTTGTACACACTAATTTTGTACACTAATTTACTTTTGTGTATATAAATGTAATTTTAAACGTTTGAAAATAAAGAAACAATATCTTTTTTACGTTTTCTAAAAGTATTATCGACTTTAAAAATATTCTATTGTTATGAAAATTACTATATATCATATAGTTTGTTTTTAATGTTTTTTTTCTATAACCAACAATAAAAGTACCAAACTGGAAACAGACCGGAAACGTCCTAACCGTGATCAACAATAACTTCACGCTTTAAAACAACTCCAAGGATGTTTCATCGAGAAAGAATGCCAGGAATGTACTTATCTATTTTTCGTGACTCTTTAATATTTTGAAATTTATTTGTATAGATAGTTGAAATGTAACCATTAGATATAAAACAAGGAAGGAAAAATATCGTAGAATTTAGACGTTACATTTTAAAACAGGATTATTTTAACAAATACAATGTTTATACACGCGCTTTTAAACTTAAGCTAAGCGGTAGTTCGGAAACCACATCGAGACGTGCCTAGTTTGAAAACCACAATGGTCCAGCAATTTAAAAGAAAGAAAACTTTATATTGAATTTATGGCATTTTCTAGCAATCGCCCCATAGCAATATATGCAATATAAATATTAAAAAAATATATAAAATATAATCTAAACTTTGATCGTCTTTTATATTTAAGTTTAATTTAATGGATGAGTAATCAATTAATAAAATAGTGGCACTCGTGACGTCACTGTCTCAATTATAGAACAGCGTGTACAACATCGATGGCGGAATTTTTAAAGGGTCTCCTTGCTATTGCTACAGCATTCACAGTTATGGGTTCAGATCTCACACGTAACGATTATTTGTACAAATTAATATTAGAATCTGAGTATATTTTATTTCCGTTAATTATATATCAGTAAAGTCTTCCGCAATACAGGCTTAGTGCGGGTATTATTCTAATATTATAAATGCGATTGTTAGTCTGTTTGTTTGTTATGCTTTCAACTGATTATCTTAAAATTTTGTATACATGTATCAGAATTATAGAAAAAAAAACATAAGATTCATTTCATCCAGAAGAAGGTGTTGATTCCAATATATAGATTAACGTGAACGATGCGGCTAGCAAAAGCTAGTCTTTTTTTATAAATAGTAAAAATGTTTGCTAGAAAACTCCTAACTAAATTTAGCATTGAACGCAAATGGGTAAGAATATTATCAAATTCAGCTAACACAGTAACAAAAAGAGACACCCAGTATCTAGACTTCCATAATGGCATTGACTCAATTTATTAGTATTCGAAGTATCGAGCTCTTGGATATTCAGTGAAATTGTTAAATTTCGAGTAACACCGACGCACGTTATTTACTAAACAGCTTACGGGCTTTCGCAAAATATTCGGTGTCAGTCAGTTCACGTATCGTATATGAGCCAACTTTTACTCGACCACGCACTTTTGCATACCTTACTATACGCTTACAGAATTAAAGTAAAAGCACATGTTATGTATATTAATTTATAAAACTTGTAAAATATTAAATATAATTCATAAATATTTAACGATACATAAACTAACCTCATCCCATCTTCTCCTTTCCACTACAGAACTACACGGGCGGGTACGCGTCTCCACAGATTCACAGTAGCAACCATCCCGGCAAGAACGAAGAAGTTTGAAAATTCTTATCTTTGGCGTACTGTGAAGATATGGAATAGCCTCCCAGCCAGTGTGTCCCCTTCCTCTTATGACATGGGGTCCTTCAAACGAGGCGTGAACAAGCACATGTGCAGGTCGGCATGATAGCGACGACTGCCGTTGTTATTTAACACCGACGGTCGCCGCTACTTATGGATTGCACTGTACTTTCCATCAGGTACTTTACAGTAACTTTGCCGAAGCAGTTTAAAAAAAAAAACTATGACTCGTAAAGTGGTACAAGTTATTACGACGATACTCAATAAAAGAAAATATGAAGAATTGAATTGAATTTTAGTGACAAGTATATAAGTAAACGTTTATGTTGGTATAGACACAGAGTACGTTATATAAATAGAGGTCGCACTCGTTCTTTCCAATCAGCGCCTCTATAATACTACTTTCGAACTAATATCTGTTGGTTATAAATGTACATTTATAGCTATATATGTATGCATACAGCGGTACTGCGTAAATCGTATACAAGTTTTTGGTCATTTTTATTTGTAATGAATATATTCATCGTAAGGCAAATCTAAATCCAAGTATGTATATGCAGGAGTCAATGTTTATAAGTAGATCAGGAGAACGATAAAATTGTTTGTGGGAGGCAAGAAAATTTAAGGGAGCACACTCTCGTAACAGATACGTAAACAAAGAGAATGAAAATAAATATTTGAAAGTTGTCAGTTTGAAATGTCAAAATTTATGCTCGTCCACCATATTTTGTTATCAAACTTGCCAAAAAAAAAATGTAATAGTGGCATCTACTAAGTTGATTGATAACCAAAACTAGACGAGCATTTTCCATACAAATCCGGTTCTGAGGAGTGAAAATAGCCTGGGTATAGACACATGCAGGCCTTTTTTTGTCACTTCTTTTTGGGGCACGTTAAATTTCGAAAATTATAAGTCCATAATTTTTTTACGACCTCTACTCACGACTGTAGCTTAGGGGTGGGGGCTGAGCATTGTGGGGAAATACCCTACATTGGAATCACAATGCCCTACCTTAAAAATACCAAAAACTAAGATAAATTATTGTAATTAAATTGTTTGTTCATAGTATGAGATATAAAAAATTGTAACGATAGGTAATCTAAACTTTTCCGAATATACCACAGGTAGGCCACATTCAAGGGCAGATCAATTATGATATATTTTTTACTTCCACCCTACCCCACCTGTAACCAATGCTGCCCTACCTCAAATTCGACTTTATATTAGTTTTTGTATTTGGATAACTTTGATCTATTAAAAAAAACTTTTTTTTCAGGAAAGTTTACCAAGATTGATTTTCTTTTTCAAACTCCTCAATTTTTCCAGATTTTATGGCAATTTTTCGATATTTTCTAATTTACCTTTAAGGACTCGGCATGCCCCCGCGTGCCCCCACAAGAAAGGCCTGGACACATGTATCATATTGATAGATTCACTCCTTGAGTTCTGTATTTTCGTGTAGAAAGTTTTTATATAATAGCATCCATCCATACTCATACTATAAACGGGAATATAAGTTTGTTTGTTTATTTTTACGCTTTCACGTCTTAATTGTCAACCAATACCGAATACCGATGGTATTTTATATACACGTCGTCAGAGTTACAATAAAGGATACCTTTCATTGAGAAAAACAGTACTAAACAACAATAAAAACAGAAATAGGTCATCTACATTACCAAAAGAGGCCGTGGGCAAAAGCTAGTTATTCTATAACTCGTCACTATAATTTTTTTTTATTGTAGCACGTCAAAATGACTGCACTGTGCCTGATGCACCGAGTGACACAATATCCATCGCCGTTCGCCGCTGTCATATCGGCCAGCAAAAAGCTGGATATACACAGGTTGATCCCGAAACGCGACCCGTAGAAGCGAATCGCTATGACGGGCTTTTTCGCCATATACATGATGGTTGCGACCCAGTCGGACTGTAAAACCCTACCACCCCGCTTTCGCCATTGCCTCGTTCGTTATTCAGCAGGGTGCACCACGTGCAGGTGAGGTTGGCCTGGGTGTCTCAAGTCTTAGGTGTTATTCGACACCCCTTACACCCGAAAAGATTACGCTAGTCTATATTTTATTGTTCTTGAATTTTAAACTGTAATTGAATGCGGACTAAGTCGCAGATGGATTATAATTTATTATAAACTAGCGAGCACAGTTCGTCTGCGTAAAACTATTTGTAAAAAACAGTGGTTAATAAAATCATCTGAATGTATTAAATCCATATACTTATCTACTTTTCTTTCGTACTTGAGTCGTGTCACCATTTTTTAGGTTTTTTTTTTCGAACTGCTATTGACTTAGCAAGGTCTTAACAGCTTCACCAGACTACATCCGTTTTTGAGGTTTTATCGTGAACGCAGTACTTTATTAGTGATGCGTGGTCAAACAAACAAACATAGAGACAGACACACATTACTAAAAATAACTGAAATATATTTTAAAACTTATTCCAAGAAAATTGCAACATTTTTTTTTCAAAAATCTAAATAGTACAGACACGTTAGGTTTACATTTTTATTATATATACAGATTAGCAAAGCGTTTATAAAACCGACACATATATAATAATAAAATTGAAATGCCTGTTGTTTATCTGGGACAATTTTCGGAAAGCCTTAACCGAATTTGATGAAACTTTTACCGGCAAACGGAAAACTTTTCAAAGAATTATTTAAGCCGTATATCATTAAGCGTTTCCACATGAAACAGGTAACTTAAAGATAACAATACTAAGGTTGCAGCAGTAATAATGATAAAGAATACAATTTAAAAAATAATAATAACAGCTTACAATTTCATCTAATAAAACAGGTAACCCGTTTCGTTAGTATGGACAGGATAGAAAATAAGGAAGGGCACTAACTGATATAAAAAAAATACAAGAAATAAAATATAAATACATTTTTTTTTCAGTAATTCCTATAACGTAGTGATAAAAACGTTAAAACACAATCAAGAGATTTTTAGATATCAAGCCACGGAAAGCCCGACGCGACGATTAGTAGTGAACAAACAGGAAGGCATTATTATTCTCAGAGAGTACAATAGAAGATGTTACTTAGTGCCAAAGATTACGTAAAGAGTTTTAGTATACGTAATCCGTATACTATATACTGTCAAGTAGAAACCAACAATTCTATAACAGGAAAGAACGACAATAATCATTATCGCATTCAACCTTTTTGTCTCGATTTTCAATAATTTCCATCAATTACAGATATAGTATTTTTCATAGAAACTTCTTAACACAAATGTTTCGCTTTTCCGTGTGTTTTTTATGACATTTTACACATATAAATATTATACATTAGATATTTCAATGTAATTATATAAATGAAAAAAAAAATCGAGGCAGTCATAAGGACCGCCGACAGAAGTGAAAACTCAATACAATAGATTAACTTTGGTAGGTGGTAGAGCCACACTGAAGCTATTACTGGTTTCAGCACGAATAGGTCGGCTCGCTCGGGGTAGTACCACCCTCTCATAGAAAACCGACGTGAAGTAACAATGCCTACACTGTTGCGTTTCGTTCGGTCAGTGAGAGCGCCGGATACCCACCTCCCCGTTCCCTCCCCTTCCCCTTTTCCCCTCCCCCACCCAAACAAGGTCGGCAACGCACTTACGACTCCCCTGGTGTTGCTTGTGTCTATGGACGGCGGTGATCACTTACCATCACGTGACCCACCTGTTCGTTTGCCCCTATAATATAAAAAAAGCTGTAGTTTGTTTTGATATTTTAAATTAATTAAGCGTGAATTCTTTAAATTTCACAATTTTTAAATTGAGATTATTATCATTGGTCTGATTATCACATCTATTGGCGCTCCGAGCAATAATTATATACATTTTTATACAGCTTACAATTAATATATGATAGGCTGCACAATCTCGGTAGGTGGCAGAGCCACGCTAAAGCTACTACTGGTTTCAGCATGAATGGGTCGGCTCGCTCGGGGTAGTACCATCCTCTCACAGAAAACTGACGTGAAGTAATAGTGCTTGCATTGTTGCGTCAATGAGAGCGCCGGGGCCCACTTCCCCTCTCCCCTCCGTCCCCTCCCCACTCTTCAAACAAAGGCTGGCAACGCACTTGCGACTCTTCTGGTGTTGCAAGTGTCTATGGACGGTGGTGATCACTTAACATCAGGTGACCCAATGTTCGTTTGCCTCGTGACAAAAAAAAAACAAAATATCAATAGTAGACGTACACAGGCCACTAAACTACGCGTCGCTAGTGTGACGCAAGCCGCTCAAACGTAATACATGCGTTCGGTGACGATGACCTGAGTTTCGTGATATTTGTTCACCAAAAAAAGTGCTCAGCGCACCTAGACGAGTTTTCACTTCAATTATAGTCGAATTGTACAATTCACTCTCTGAGAAAAACTTTAAATTGGTGCACAAATATTTACAACGATCGGTGTACAACTTCACTAATGGGAATAACAACAAGATCCTGTTAAGACGTCGGAGTATTCCTATGAACAGTAAATTAAGATGTACTACAATGCGACATGTTGATATACTAAATAATTCGTGCTGGCTTACGGTTACATGCCCATTTGGTAAAGGAATCGACTGCAGGGGTTTTAATGTGACCGTTAAAAGTAAGTCTGGAATCAAACTAAGCTCCGAGGTCTTAACTCGTGGTATACATGCAAAGGTATTAAGCAGTTTATTAGTTTTGCGTGATGTATACGATTGCGCGATTCCTATTACTTACTGAAATGTTGCAACACGGTGCAAACAACGTACAATAAATGGTGCCCGAGTAGATTCAACAAATAAGTGTATTTAATATAGTTTTTAGTGTTTTGAATTACTCCTGAAGATAAAGTTATATTATTATTATTTTACTCTTTATAGGCAAGGGGCTAAGCAGTAATAATTCATTTTTTTATTTGCGACTTATTTGTCCTATGATAAAAAAACAGAAACTTTGTTTTGATAGACAAAGTGTGTGTGTGTACTTATGTACACGCGTTAGAAGTTATACTTCTTTGGCGTAACAAGATAAAAATCTTTTCAAAAATTTTATCTTTCGCCTTATTCTACGTTTGTAGAAAAAACGACACTAACAATAGAAAAAAGGTATTTAATACATTGAAAGTTTTAATACAAAGAAACAAAATGTTGACTATAGTTAACTTCAGGGTGTCGGTTTTTCGTGACTGTGTCGCGCGCATCGTAAAATTTTTCTTAAAATCATTTTTCCCTAACGGGCCAAAAGAAGTATAACTTCAAAAATGAGTAGCGAAGCGTTTATTTGTTTTTTTTTTTTTAATAAGAGCTTTTTAATTATTATATCTTTACATCTATTTGAGGTGTAACAGTCATACAACGATATACGAGTATATTCTGTTAGTTTGTGTAATGTCTGCCTTTCGAATCCATAAACAAACAAATTACAATTAAAGTAAACAAAAACATTTCACTTTGAATTCAGTTACGACAGTTCACAAAATTGCGGAAATCGACTAGTTACTGTTAAAAAGATGAGTTTGCATTCAATGCATTGGAAATTTACGTGTTTACTTAAAGAATCGAAACACGTTTACTGATGCTGTTACTATTCGTATTGCATAAGTTGACATCGATGCGGGTACTTGAAACGAATTGCCAATGAATATAAAGTTTGTTAAATTGAAAGTTAAACTTAAGTCCATAAATACGTTTGTGAGAGTACTTAGTCATCATTCAATAAGACATACTAGTTTACTCTCACCTTATATAAAAAAAGTAAATTTTCAAAAAAAAGTATTAACCGACTTCAATATCAATCAAAAACCCATAAGGCACTAAAAAGCGGAAAATAAATAGTTTATCAAAAATAAAACATATGAATATGTGTGCTACCTAGAGATGTACTGGAAGTCGGTACCAACCAAAATTTTTGTGTTACAGAGACGCGAGAGTGGACTTAAACTTTGTACCTGTAGATGATATGATTTTCGGTTTGGTTGGCACCGACTTCCAATACATCTCTAGGTAGCACACATATTCATATGTTTTATTTTTGATAAACTATTTATTTTCCGCTTTTTAGTGCCTTATGGGTTTTTGATTGATATTGAAGTCGGTTAATACTTTTTTTTGAAAATTTACTTTATTTTTCCATTTTTAGTGTACATAAATATATTTTATTAGCAGTGCCCGCGAACTCCGTTCCGCCTTAAGTATATTAAAATATGCGCATTTTTGCGGTATGGTATCTATCGGTATGGTATGCCATATGGTTTCAATTGGTTGTACAATAAGTAACGTTTGGTACGAACGCAACCTTTTCAGTAATCCGCGATAGTTTCTACCACCAACTCGGCTACCATCGCTTCACACATTATACACCTTAAGTAATGTAATTACAATGCTTGCGTCATGTTGCAACACAGCAACGAACATAAGCACAATAGGCTCCTAAGAATTGAAGAGTTTTTTTTATAATATTGGTGGCAAACGAACATACGGGTCACCTGATGGTAAGTGATCACGGCCGCCCATGGACAATTGCGACACGAGAGGAAACACAGATGCGTTGCCGGCCCTTAAGAAAGGAGTAGGCTCGTTTCTTGAAAGTTTACTTACTTTGTCACGGATCCCATAATCAGAACCTAACCAAACTCTCATCAAACTACCCTTGAAGTACATCCTTTTCAATAAAAAATGAATCATCGAAACCGGTTAGCGTAATATTGAGTTATTCGTCTATTTGTCGTGTACATACTTAATGCAAATTTAAAACTTATACGGTTTTGCACTGGATGCCGTTGTCGGAACTGTACCAAATTAAAATGGGACCACACTGGAAGTACCAGCTTTCAAATAAAAAAAGAATAATCAAAATCGGTTCACCCAGTCCAAAGTTATGAGGTAACAAACATAAAAAAAAAAAAAAAAATACAGACGAATTGATAACCTCCTCCTTTTTTTGAAGTCGGTTAAAAATGCGTTAGCGCATCATTGAACCGTTTGAATTGAAGAAAAAAATCAGTTATTGTTAGCACTTAGTTATAAAAGAATTAATCTGGAATAGCTGTATTCAATGCACTACAGATAGCAGGATGTTTTGATTGTCAAATTTCATATAGTTTAGTGTAATATAACGTACTAGTTTAATGTAATTTTCAGAAATGATTTCGATGGATACCCTGGGCTGCTTTTTTTATTTTTTATATCTTAGTTGGCAAACGAACAGGTGGGTCACCTGATGTTAAGTGATTACCGCTGTCCATAGACACTAGCAACACCAGGGGAGTCGCAAGTGCGTTGCCAGCCTTTGTTTGAAGAGTGGAGAGGGGAAGTGGGCCCCGGCGCTCTCATTACCGCAACAATGTAAGCACTATTACTTCACGTCAGTTTTCTGTGAGAGGGTGGTACTACCCCGAGCGAGCCGACCCATTCATGCTGAAACCAATAGTAACTTCAGCGTGGCTCTACCACCTATCATTATGTTTGTCTGTAAGACCCTAAATATTGAAAGTAATTACAAAGAGAAAATAAAGTCAATCCACGCTAATCTAAATACGATGTTTACTTGAAACATCAAAAGAATTGTGTCGTAAACAAGTCGCGGGCACTTGCTAATTTTATACAAAAAATGTAAGTATACACACATATACAGACGTCTGTTTCATATTCGACGCCACATTGCGGATTGCTACTTACTGCCTCTTGTCAACAAAAAGAAAGCATTACTTTTTAATTTAATTCAATTATCTCTCTAGAATAAGAACAAATAAACAAATAATTATATCTCAAATCCAATTTTCCGATGTTGTGAGATGGCAAAACTTTTATTATCAACTCTTGAGTAAGAGCATGTAAATCTATCTGGACTTACAGTTTGTAGTGCATAACCATTAATTTCAATTTGGAAAAATATCTTTCACGGTCTCCGGTGTGTGTCTTACGCTCCGTAGGACTCTACGTCTGAGTGCCACGCACCCATTACACCCTAAAATTAAGGAGGCTATATAGGCTTACATATGTAGGGCATGTCAAATATATATAAAGATATATGAACTCAACTATTTTTTACTTAATTTTGCATTTGTAAGAGTTCCAAATTTTTTTTTACTTTATTAGAGTGTTTACCTCGAGCACTTGGTACTGATTTTAATCATGTAATTATTGATTTTAGTTGACTGATAAGAATAATACGATTTGTTAAAAAGATTTGACTACCAGGTATTTATTACGGGCTTATGATATTTTGTGCAGCCTACTGTTTTACTCCATACATTATGCGAAAAAAATTACAGGCAAATAGGGAACGACAGTTGTGTCTGATGGAATCGCAATCAATATATAGGATAGCTATATAGCACCTAGTGGAGTAACACCAGAAGTAGTGGCACTTACACGTGTCGTGTTACTCTGTATATAACAAAGTCACTGCGAACATGCACATAATTATAGATCCACCGCAGTAGCTTACTTTTGTTATTTTTTTGAAATGAAACTTCTAATGCGGCTTTCAACAAAGTTGCGTTAAACGTTCAACGCTACCATGGAGGGGATATGAAAGCACTGTTGCGTTAAACGTTCAACGCTCCAGGGGATGGGGAATAGAAAGAGACAGAGCGAAAACAATCATCAAACATTTCGTATCTTACTTTATTTATCATAATCCCATTGTAAATGTTATAGATTTGGATATTTCTCCACTAGAAAACGATAATTAAAAGATTCGATCAATTGTGAAGTGCAAGCAACGTTAATAAAGTTTGTCTTAAAGAAACAATATGATTTCACTAAAAATCAATTTCTACCCCTTCCTATTTTCGTTTCCACATTACGAAGTTTCACTTCTTTTTTTCCTTTCACTTCACGCACTATTTTTTTCCTCATCATTCATGCCCCTGTTCCTTATCTGAGCTTTATATGAGTTAAATAAATGTTATATTACATTAGAACCTTGATAAGTTAAAATCCAAGGGAAACACAAAATATTTTAAGTTATAGCTTTTAACTTCTCAAGGGTCTATGTTACACTAGCACTTTCACCGCACACTTTCTTCAAGGCCATATCACGCCATTTTTCGAAGTTTTCTAACCAGCCATTGCTAGCTTTAAAATTATGGATTTTCAGCAAATTGGCGAACTCTTCAGCTTTTTCTTTCACTATGGGTATTTAATACTGATGTTTTGGTTTAGACACTATTTGAACCACGTAAATAGCACTCCAATAAAACTCCAACTCCAATAAATTTTGCTCCAAAATAGGGAATTTTTCATCTTTCACATTTTTTTTATAGTAGCACGACATAATCACTACACTGTGCCTGATGGTAAACACAGTACAATCCAAAAACAACGGCGACCACCGAGAGATATAGTATCCATCGCCGGTCGCCGCTGTCATGCCGGCCTGCGAAAAGCTGGATATGCACAGGCTGATCCCGAAACGCGACCCGCAAAAGCGAATCGCTATGACGGGCTTTTTCGCCATATACATGGTGGTTGCGACCCAGTCAGGCTGTGAAACCCTACCACCATTTACCATTGCCTCGTTCGTTGTTTAGCAGGGTGCACCGCGTGCAGGTGAGGTTGGCTTGAGTGTCTCAGGTCTTAGATGTTATTTGACACCCCTTACACCCCAAAAAAGATTTCCTTCATATTCTCGTTTCTTCAATTGTTCAGCTTCTTTTATAATTATAAGCGATAATATGCTTTCGTGTATTCAAAACTGAGCCACAACATCAACAGCCTTTTCAATTTCTCAGCGTATGTTAGTTTTGTTAATTTTGGTTTTGAACCCATTTTATTTAGGTAACTTTTATCACACAGCGACGTTTCCTGGACAGTGAACTAATGATTCAAATATGCCGCTGTCCTAACCACAGCAGATACAGCTTGTAGGGCTTTCAAAGAAACAATAAGTGATTGTATAGTCATTGTTTAAGTAACTGAAGGCCAATACTTAAATTAATAGTTTAAGTTATAGTGGTTGTGTATTTTAAGTAATAGTAGTCGTTTTAAGTAATTTGTCGAATTCTAATATTATATTACATTTTAATATTACCAATATATTATAAACGATACTGACCTAGCAATTAAAGATCTAATCTGAATGTTTATATCTATCCCTAGATATATCTAGGCATATATAAATTTTATATATGCATATTCATTAATTCTAGTTACACTATTATTATTAACTAGCTGTTACCCGCGGCTCCGCACGCGCTTTTTAAAAAATGTATTAAAGAAATGGAAAATTGTGAGTGGGTGTGTACATTACAGAAAAGTTTTTTCAAAAACATTTGTAACTACGACACTCACGCCAACTGTAACATGTAACGTGTACATTAGATATATGAATACAAATAGTATATCGAGTGGGATGGGATTTATCATCAGCAACATAACTGGAACTTCAACCTACTATATACCAAACTCAGTACTCACTAACACTATATAAGAAAGTAATGAAGATTATAAGCTATACATTATCGAACAATATATCTTAAATCTTTTATTTTATAGATAGATATAATATGCCCGTATTGTCGATATACTTAAGTTATTCTTATACGTTGCTATAATAACTGAGTTATGTAAGGTAATTATGAACCGATTTTAATGATTCTATTTTTATTTGAATTGGTACACTATGTAGTGATTGACTGCTACCTACGTATTAGTCCATGTGAAATTGATGACGTGAGACGTGTGCCTTACTGACTCCAAGAATAAATATACATAATTGAAAGTCATATATTTGTGTGTAATATGAATTATATCATCTTTTTGGTCAATTTGGCTGCCATATTGTCTTATTTACCACGTTTGCTTCTACATAACTCAGTTATTATAGCAACGTATAAGAATAACTTAAGTATATAGACAATACGGGCATATTATATCTATCTATAAAATAAAAGAATTAAGATATATTATATCGATTAACATGCATGAAAAAAATATATACAACCGAACATAGTAACCTCCTCCTTTTTCGAAGTCGGTTAAAAAAGTCCTGTGTCAGCTTATCTGTTCGCGATAAAGTCAAACACTACCATTTTCATGCTGTTTTCACCAGTATATAGAATGATAATTCATGGGGAAGGTTTAGGTATAATTTGTCAAAGTTTTCATTTTATTATCCGGGCGGGACAACGTCTTCCGAGCCCGCTAGTTATCTGCCCGTAAAAGCCCCGTGAAAGTCGGTCCAATCAATTAGGAGATAGTAGGATATTGCGGACAAAGTCTTGAGAAACAAAATAAAATAGTTACTTCTTATAAGGTGAGTTATCTTCCAGTGAAATTCCCGTGAAAATCAGTTCAAGCATTACGGATATTCTACTGCGGCCGGAAGGCGAATAAAAACCTAAATTACTTTTTATAAGGTCTGTTATCTACCAGTAAATAGCCAGTAAAAATCTGTCCAGCCATTTTGGAAATAGCCATGCGGACGAAACCGCGGACAAATAAAATAGAATATGTCAACCGCTATAACTTCGGCTATCTGGCAGTAAAAAGTAAAATTCCCGTAAATATAGGTCCAGCCGTTTTGGAAATTACCCGCAACAAACAAACAAACAAACAGAGAAATATACTAATATAAAAATATAGACAAAGTATAAAGAAATTTTTTTTTGTTCATTTATAGCCTTAGCCATTCATCAAAAAGTTGTAATTTTAATTGTACATACATAAACTTCATTTTTATAATACGTAATAGAGAACAAATAAAAAATTAGAAATAAAAGTAGTATAAACTTTTTCCATAGGAAATCAAAATAAACTTCGAAAATGTTTGCGATAGAAACTTACCACGTTACCATGGCAACGTATATAATACTAACGCTAACGAAATCTTTATTTGAACAATTTTGTTTTATGATTATGAAGACTAAGAAAATAATAATGATGGATAAAATAATGTACGACATATTATATAGAAGATTTGGCGCTTACGCCTTTATTGTAACTTAGACATGGAATAAAATTGATTAAAGGTTATATAAGAAATACCTATATTGACAACTTCAGAATTGGCAGTATGGATTAATTCCTTCGCCTATCCTATTGAACGAATATTATTACTACTACTAACGACTCACAATTTTAAGCTGTGCGCTAGTTTATCTTAGGTTCATTATCGTATACGGGATCAAAACTAAACTAAATTTTGTTTGTCTGTACACGCATTGATACTTACTCTATGAAAGAGATTTATGTCGCGATGACAGAGTAATCTTTCATAAATGATTTTATTTACAACATATTATATTATTATTTCAGTTGTTGAATTTGTAGTATATATTGATAATTCAAACTGTGTAAAAACTTATCAAGTACGTAGAATTAATAAATCTTCATACCTTGTTAGCAGTATTCCTGAATACAACAACGATTACTACTACAACAAAAATGCATATGAAAATATACGACACGATCTCACGAGCCATCCAATAAAGAGAATAACAGGTCCAAATATCGGAAGAAAACTCAGCACAAGATGCAATAGAAATACATCAACTTCTGTAACGGCCGCAAGTAAACTAAATTTAACTAAGCCTCACATTTCAGCTGCTGAGATAAACAAAGCAAGAAAAAATTATTTCCGAAATCATTTTTCAACGATGAAAACATCTAAAACAAATTCTTATGTAGAACCTAATATTAATGCATTAAAAATAGGTAGATTTAATAATTCTTTCTTTCAATATCATGAAAATGTACAGAAGGCGAGAAAATTAGCCGCATTATTGCTGGAAGAAATTACATATCAAAATGAATTCGATAAGAAAGGAAACATAATTAAAAGGAATAGAAGAAAAAAACGTTCCAGGAAACACAAGAGGTACAATAATTAAAAAATCTAATAAATTTGCTATGTATATCTTTATTATTCAATATTTCCGTGTCAATTGAGTATTTCTAAACTACTGATGTAAAACTATAGTGAAAAATTAAACAGTGATAATTATAATTTGGAGCATGTAAAATTTTTTTGGACTTTTGCCGAAGAATATTTTATTACTGTAAGAAAAATCAATAAATAATTATTTACTTATTAAGCCTTGTTTTAGTTAAAAAAAATTGGGCTCTATATATAAACCATTGGGAATACAGATAATAAAGAAATAAACCTTCAACTATATAATATAGAAATGCCACATAAAATCGGTTGAGTGCCTTAAGCGCTCGCCTTAGTAGTTCGGTGAAGATGTTAAAGGCTTGCCAGGCCAATAGCGTAGTCAGTTCAGAAAAAAAAATGACATGATTATTATAATTCCATCAAACAAATCCCATTATCATTATTAAATACGAAAACAATGTTGTAATTTCAAATATATAAATCAAATCACTCATATATAGCCAGCGTCAATTACGAATCCTAAAAATTTGAAATATTCCATGTTCTAGTGCTCGAAAGAAGAACATATATAACTGGTAGTGCATAGTTTTTCTGTAGGATTAAATACAGATGTCGATGGACAAGTATATTCATACTGTAAATATGTCCCATTTCTTGGTAATACGCAGAAATAATAATTCTTACAATTGGTATCTGCAGTGTTTGCGAATCTTCCAGCTGAAGTACAAGTAAAAGCTTTTGGCGATGTTGTACAGGTATAATTTGATTCGCAAAGAGTCGTATTCGGATCGAAGTATGTACCATCGGGGCATGTATAAGTTGTCTCTATGAACGTACTATTAATTTCGACGCATTCGATATATGTAGTACAATTTGTTGAATCTGGATCAGCAATATAACTATCTTCTGTACATACAGATGTCGAATTGGATGTTGTTACATTACAAGCGTAGTTCGAAGAAGAGGTACACATTTCTGTATTCGGGTTGAATACAGATGTTGGTGGGCAAACATAATTATAAGCCAAATAGGTGCCAGTTGAGCTGTCGTAGAGACAAAGTGTATAATAACTCTTGCATGTTGTATCATCATCTTCGGGAAATCTACCAGGGCCAGTTTCTGTACAGTTGACTATAGCGTGTACCTGGTATGCTATTGTGAGTATCTGAAAAATAGATGGTTCAATTACGAATATAAAGATAACAGTAAAAAATATTTGCCTGCAAAATAAAAAAAGTATCCTGAGAGTATTTTGTAACTTGTTAGCACGTTTAGTTCAATACCATGGGACTTACGCTTTACAAAGTACAAAATGTTTAAGTAAGCAAAAATCCAAATGTATTGTAGAAAGATAAACATTATAACCAAAGACCAAGGCCTAGAGTCGTTATATTTTGTTGTTAAAACCGAAACGTTAAAAAAACATCTACCTTAGCAAATTTTGAGTATCGGACCCGTCTTAAATTTTCATTAAAAATAGCGTTCGGGTCAGATTGTAATGCAAAATATAATTGATTCTTGAAATAATTATATTAGAATTGTTACTGATATATCTATATTTGCATACTATTTTTAATCACAAGATTATCTTATAGTCAATAAAAGAATTGTTTGTGTTCATACAATCACAAACTCGTATTTTGAAACAAAGCAAACGTTAGCAAATTAAATAAATTAGACAGTTTAGTATAATTTCCTGAATAAACGTGTTTATGTTAATGATTGTAATTAATTACTTTGAATAACACGTACATATATTATTCCATGTAATTATTAGTACATAAAAAAAAGAAATAACTTACTAGAAGAACAATGATCGTCGTTTTGTGCTCCATTTTTGCTCGCTTAATAACATTTAGCTAATATCCAGCATATATATAATACTAGCATAACAAGGAAAATATCAAACGTTATATCCCAAATAATCGTACTAATCTTTGCTAATAGTTCTTAGATATCACCGTGGATGTTATAATCATAAAATGCATTAAGATAATTTGTGTAGATCATACATAATAAACATGACATTTTACTTTATAAGACTTTAGTACCGTTAACCTCTAAACATAATTTATATTTGAGATATAAGAATAAATATTTAAGCAGTCAAAATTTGTATTGTAGTCGCAGCATTTTAGCAACGTCTTGTTTGGATGATGTCAAGGTATTATATAACCAAGCAGTGGTATCCGCTGAAATAAAAGTCTCCAAAAAATATACACCAGGTGAATGTTTAGGCAGTAGCAATATTTATGGAGGACACTCTGCACTCGATTCTCGTTCTAAATCAATAAAAAAAATAGGTGCTTAATATTTGACCTAATTATCTAGAAACATACACAAATTATACTCAATCCTCTAATGTTACATGTACGTTACATAACGTAACGTCATACTTATGTACGTTACGTACAGTGTCAATGACCGTCGGGTGAAATGAAAGTGAAGTCCACCAACTAACAAAGGATAGTTTTTCGAAGTTTGAACAAACAAAAGGATTCAAGCATGACTGTTTCGGCCTCGCTCTCGACCATCTTACTAACGACGATAAGGAGCGAGAGATCCGGGCCGATGGCCGCGACCAACTCGTGGCGTAGAACATCCCAGACGGTACATTCACTCATCGTGTACAGCGCGAAATCATCCACACAGCCACAGTGATGGCACCCTGGAGTCGGCTCCCGGCCTATGCGACAAAGGTAGCGCCCGAAGCAGCCTTTACCTAAGTTTCTCTTTGTTGTTTATTAGTATTTGTTTTGATATTATTATTTTATGTGTTAAATGTGACCTTGACGTGTCGTATCCTAGAATATTGCGAGTGTCTAACCTTTCACCTGGTATACATATAATATATACTACATTTTATAGTAACCTTGAGGCTCCAAACGTAAAAAACAACTAAACGTATCGGCATAGAACTACACCCATTCTGTATGGAATTTTGTGAAAATATGTCTAGGTTATTTATTTTTTTGTTTTTGATTGATCCCTTAGCATTTTTTATTTGAAATGTTTATTTAATGTCCAACGAAGCGAGCGGGTATATATGCTAGTGTTAACGTATTTCTTCCTTGACTAATTCGAGTATCTTAAACCATAGTACGATTTACAATGCCTTTCGTAACAAATTATAATATTTATATGTAAAATTTCGATGTATTGTATTTTAGTCTTTCCTCATAAGCTCATTCTTTAACATCATCAACTAATAAACTGTATATTATTATTGCGCGGAGTGCCAATAGATGTAAAAAGCTCAAGTGAGTACTACTTACTGAGTAAAAGATGAGTTTCATTCCGTTGCATTGGAAATGATCGCATAAACCAGAAGATTCTAGACACTTTACTAACCCTGTTACTATTCGAATTGCATAGTTCGACACCGATTTCGGTACTAGTAACGAGCTCCTGTTAAAAATAGTGTTTGTTCGATTAGAGGTTCATTTTTATGCCCACAATCACTAAGGCTTTATCTAGTTCATTATTTATAGGATTTAAGTTTTCGGAAAAAAGTATGATATCGTCTGCGAATTAAACATACAAATCATGTGTTCCCCACAAATGCAAAGAATTGTATGTATCGTTGAACAACAACATATATTATAATTAAAATTGAATTAATATTTTATTATTTTATACAAAGTATATACTAATGTACTATTCTTGTACCTAATCAGCTTATAAATTTCATATTTAACTCCGTTATAAAATTACTTTGCAATTCCTTATAATATAAAATACTGTTCAAAATTTCTTGTTTCTGGACTCAAGCGTCTCTTTATATTGTGTTTTATAAATAAAATATTTTTTGATATTTTATAGTTTGGCACAAAGTTTGTAGAATTGGTAAAAGTCCCATACTTTGTAACTAATATTGCTGAATAAAATTACAACGTACTTCTATATGAAAATTTGACACAACTATCCATTTATGACCGAAAATAACCGATTTTTCAAGTCAATAAAACCTTAGGCGCAAACAGCAATATAATCTCATCGACTATTGTAATTATTGAAAATAGATTTACTATAACAAAGTTTCTTATTTCACCTTCTGAGATAAACAAAGCATGAGACAATCATATTCGAAATTATTTTTCATCAATAAAAACATCTAGAACGATTTCTTATTTAGAACCGCATTTCAATCTAACGAAAACAATAAATTTAATAAACCATTAATCTAGTATTATGAAAATGTTCGGAAGGCATGAAAATTACACGTAATACTAACGGAAGAAGTTAAATATAAAAATAGATACAACAGTAAAAGAAACATAATTCACAACAATAAAAGGAAGAAACGTGTCAGGAATTATAAGAGGTGTAATAATAAACTATACTAATCAATTTGCTACATATGTCTTTATTATTCAGTATTTCCATCTCGATTAGTTAATTTAGTATTTCTTTTACACGATCCGGATAATTTAGAACAGAATTGGATAACAGCGTCAAGTAATTAAGAAATAGCACACAATTTTCTGGATATTCGGCTGAAAAACATAATATTACAGTTAAAGTTAATCTACAGTTATTTATTATATGGTACTAAATAATTGAGATCTATAAATAAGCCATCGAAATACAAATAAAAGTTACCTATGTCATTCAATCAAAATTATTAACATAGGCTTGTCCATCATACTGTTTTCCCAGAATTTGTCCCGCTATTTGAAATACCCTGGATGGTATTTAAATAATATTGTGCGTTTGTTCAAATATACTGCTAATTTGTTTTATTTTAAAATACATATATTGATGAGCGACGCTTAGAAATACTTTCATAACAATAAATCTACGCAGGCCGGCATGACAGCAGCGACCGGCGAGGGATAACGCATCTCTAGGTAGTAGCCATTGTTTTTGGATTGTATGTATTTATGTGCATAGGCACACCATCAGGCACAGTGCAGTCACTTTGCTGAGATACAATAAAAAAGAATTAAAAAAGAAATCTAGTTTTGTTGATTCTAATTTGACCTATTTTATTACCTTTAACTACACGAATGGAAGACGCCTTTTCCTCATGATTTACTATGTACAGATGATATTATGCGTCCCGTTTTAAAATTTGAATGTCCTGGTACTTCTTCAAATTTAACTATCCAAAATATGGGCATGGCAAGCCTATATTATCGTTAATACTTTACAAGTTTAATTTCTAAAGTATGCATCAAAGTCCTTTAAAATTAGCCAAGATCAAATATATATCACAAGAAACTGAAACAATCCATATTCTAATGCTAGGAAGAAGAACACGTATAGCTGGTAGTGCAAAGTTTTTCTGTAGGACTAAACACTGATGTCGACGGGCAAGTATAATCGTACTGTAAATAGGTGCCATTGCTTGCTAATACACAGTAATAGTAAGTCTTACAAGTGATATCTGTAGAATTTGCAAATCTTCCAGCCGAAGTACAAGTAAACGTTGTAGTCGTGTTTGATGAACTAGAATTCGTTGTACAGGTATAATTCGATTCGCAGAGGGTTGTATTGGGATCGAAATACGTATCATCAGGGCATGTGTAAGTGGTCTCTACAAAAGTACTGTTGATTTCGACGCATTCGATATATGTAGTACAATTTGTTGAGTCTGGATCAGCAATATAGCCATCTTCTGTGCATACAGATGTAGAATTTGTCGTGTTTGTCGTTGTTACATTGCAAACGTAATTGGAAGAGGCGGTGCACTTTGATTCATCCGGGTCAAATACAGATGTCGATGGACAAACGTAATTGTAAGATAGATAGGTGCCAGTGGAGCTGTCGTAAACACAGAGTGTATAATTCTGGCATGTCGTATCATCATCGTCAGCAAATCTGCCAGCGCCTGTTTCTGTGCAGTTGACCGCAGCATGCACTTGCCATGCCACCGCAAGAATCTGCAAATTCAAACAAGCACGAGTAAAGACTATCTGCTTATAAAATAAAATAAAAATATATGTGTCGGAGTCATAAGATTTCTGGATATCTACATTTGGTATACTAGATGATTTCCGGCCGCTTATTGGACCATAACAAATTATAATGGGTCAAGCTAATTCAAACAAATAAAACGACTAGGGTTATCTACGAAATTTTTTACATGAAATGTTCACAGTCCTGTCCCGATTCGTTCAGTAGTTTTAACGTGACTGAGCCTCAAAAGAGCTGCATTTTCATTAAATATATTGATAAAAATGTATGGTAAGATTGACCATCAACATCATTGAAACAACAAATAATTATGTTAACTCTCATAAGAGGTTTTTGTTCTATTTTATACACTAGCGGGCCCAGCAGACGTTGTCTCGCTCTGATTATGAAAAAATCCTTGACAAATTATATGGTCGTCGTCGTCGTGTATATCGTCGTCAATCACTCTATCCACTGGTGAAAACCGCAAAAAAATCTGTTCGGTAGTTTTTGAGTTTATCGCGAACAGACTGACAAACAGACGCGGTAGGGAACTTTGTTTTATACTATGTAATGATTCTTATATATAAAATTCTCGTGTCACAATGTTAGTAACCATACTCCTCTCAAACGGTTTGACCGATATTTATGAAATTTTATATGCATATTCCGTAGGTCTGAGAATCGGCTACTATCTATTTTTCATACCCCTAAGTGATAAGGGTTGTTCACCCTTAAAATTTTTTTTTTTACATGTTTAAAAATTTTATTTTGTTCTAATGAGGCTTTAAAAAATACATACAACCTTAAATTTTCACCCTTCTAACACTAACCCCTATTTTTTAATAGTCATTTTAGTAATTAATAATTTTTCATCGCACTCGATAACTGATCAATTATTTTGAAAATTATTTCACTGTTACAAAGGTATATTAGATTACGTTTTATTTAGGTAAATATATATTATATAGGGCGTGGAGGTGAGGGTCAAAGGAGCAATCCAGTGGATATCGGGAAGACATGTCTTGCCAATATATATATAGTATAGTTTCGAGTCACAATTGGACCCGATAAGTTACACTACAATCGGGTTTTAGGTTTTTTTAAGATTTTTAGCATTTGGAAATAAAATTGGAACCGGTAATAGCCTATTTGGTGCAGACGAAGTTGCACGGGTCAGCTAGTATTTATAGAATATTCTATCTTTATATTTAAAGTATTTATTACGAGAAATAATTTTAGCAAAATTAATACCAAACACGTGTTGAATCGCAAGCACAGGTAGTCTAAAAATGGAAAGTTAAAGTATGTCAATCCAAATCTATCAAAAGAAAATATTATATTATAACAATATTACGATCTAAAAACAAGGGATTCATAAAGTCTGTTTGTTTTTTAAATAGATTTATAACGACAGTTTGTATAAGAAATATGGAATTAATAATCCAATTATGTGTCTGTAACAAATATAACTCTAGAATTTTATCGTACTTACAATCCTTACTATTATTATAAATGCGAAAATGAATTTATTTCTAGGTTTGTTACACATTCTCGCCTTAACTAATCATCATAAATGGCAAATCGGCAGAGAAAAGCGAGTTCCAAAATAAAGGACAACGAAGTTATAAATTATATACCTACATAAGTCACTTTCTATCACAAATCTAATTTACAAACATAAAACTTGCATATGAATATACATATGCACCCTCAAACGTAAAAAAATCAAATGACATAGGAAATGTAATAGTTATTTGATAAATAACTAACTTATAGGTGGTAGAGCCACGCTGAAGTTATTACTGGTTTCAGCGTGAATGGGTCAGCTCGCCCGGGGTTGTACCACACGACCCACAGAAACACCGGCGTGCTTACATTGTTGCGTTTTGTTCGGTCAGTGAGAACGCAGGTAGTCCATCTGCCCTCCCCTACTCCCCCTTCCCTATTCTCCCCTCCCCCAAACACAGGTTGACAACGCACCTGCGACTCCCCTCGTGTTGGTGGTCACTTAACATCAGGTGACCCACCTGTTTGTTTGCCTCCTATGATATAAAATAAATAAATAATTAAACGGCTTATGTTTTTGATCACAACTATCCTGAATTACTCTACTTACTATAATCCTATTACTATTATGTCGAATTCTATATAATTATTATTATAAAAAAAAAAGATATAAAACTTACGAAAAGAACAATGATCGTCGTCTTATGCTCCATTTTTGTTCTCTTAATAAATTTTCGCGAATATCCAGCATATATACTAACACTACAAGGAAAATATCAAACGTTATACCCCCAAATAATCGGACTAATCTTCGTTAATTGGTCTCAGTTATCATCATTGATGTTGTAACCATAAAACGTTAAAAGGCAAATTATAGATCATGTGCCTAATAATCATGTTACTTTGACAGACTTTGTACCGTTACTGATGAAACATAATTAATATGTTTCACCTTATATCCATTATATAAATAAATTTATACTTTCGACGCATCGTTGTCTTTCAAAACATTATTTTAAATTAAATCAAAAATACTTTTTTCAATTTAGACACTGAGATGGCGCTTATGAACGTCAAAACTAACCCCGGTTTGGAAACCCAGTCATCGAGGAGAACTGTCAAGAAACTCGACATGGTTTATCTTTTCATCACACATAACATTTATTTTGGAACATACATAGTTATAGCTATATTCGTTTCTAGTGCACAGAATAGGGTGTCATTTCCAGATGTCACCATCGTCCCATATTGATTTACCCTTTAGACATTTAAACCTGTTTTTTTTTTTTTTTTTTTTCTGCACACTCTTGGTCCGCACCATTTTTTTGCTAAAGTTTTATTTAATATGTATGTTAAAAATCGTATTTGTGAGCATCTATTGGGTAGTTTTTTTTTATATATATATATATTTATTTAACTGTTTTTGACGTTATTGCCTTTATGGCGGTTTCATTCCGGTCCCCTATCGCCATCTTTAAGTTATAATCCACAATATGCCGCGCCGGAGCGTCCATGGCCCGATGGATGAACCTACTAACCGCGTCATCAGTCACGTCGGTATAGTAGACACAGGTGTGAGTGTGTCTGGATATTGCCACTATAGCATGTGAAACACTATCGTGGATTTGCATCCTTCTGCCCTTTGTTTGCAGGATCACCACCGATTTGAAGGTCAATCCCTGAGATTCGTGGACTGTCAGAACACGCGATCCTTCCCCTGCCCCGTAGCCCTTGTTTATCTGAGCCCTGATTTAAACCTGTTTGACATGGTGCATGAACTGACTATCCGATAAATCGCTATTGTGCTTTGGGACTTTATTATAAAATCTAATACTATTAACAAAAAAAACTGTCGCTGATCTTAGCGAGCCGGAAACATGGAATGGTCAATGGACAAACACGAAATGGAATGATTCGCGAGACCCCATTTATTATACTTTTCCATAGGAACCAAGGAATTATGTTACAATTTAACAGATGTGGTTTACATTCGCTAAAAAAGTTAGGTACTGATGAAAAAAAAAATAGAAAAACAATAGCCAAATTCAAATAAAACACATGCTTCCACATTCCGCTGACACCAGAAACATTTTCACGAGAACAAAGTCGTGAGAAAAAAACAATTAATAATTTTACTTTTGCAAACATTCTGTACCAATGTTCTCGACTCTTCTTTTTAGTGATGTAATAAATGACTGTATGGTAGTATAAATCGAATGATGTTTTCGCTGCGAATTAGCTTAAGATTAACGTTTCAGGCTAATATGGGTTTATCCTATCGCGCAATAAGGTTTATCACGTAATAGGTAATCATAACATCGCAAATCTTCCACATTTGCATCATTATTATAATCACAGTCTAAGTAACTCGTGAATGTTTTGGCTTAACGGTGCTTTGAATTAAACCCTTTCAAGAGTGTACACTGTCAACTGATATCAATTTCTCCTATGAACAGCATCGCGGAGATTATTGATTTATTTCTTATGGTATGTTATTAATTTCGTTAACATTTATTTAAAAATATTATGAGTCGGTTTCAATGTTAAACAACGTCAGCTGCATCAACATTGGCAAACGTTGGACCAAAACCATGCCAAAAGTGTTATATAGCCTTTTATACGTCGCAGGTTAGACCAGTCCAACCCGATGTTAAGCAACATGTGACCTAAATACAGTAAGTTTAAAGGAAATTAGCTCCCTACAAGTAACTACTGGAAGACGCGTATATATTCCCACAAAGACAAACTTTGAATTTGAGGATGGCTGTTCATAGTCTATGATCATCATACCTGTTATTAAACACTTTCGTGTTTTTCAGCAACGATGCGGCTGAAGATGATAAAGAACCTGTGAATATCTCAACAGACGGCTTAATATTTTTAACACACAACTAAGGTAATAATATAATTTAAGCTTTTAAGGTCCTTATTAACCATTATCATTTCCTAAACGTGTCTGCTGGTTATTGCCCAAAATTATTGTTTTATTTTCCAGAAATCCATAGTCATTTGTTTGATATTATCTTGCTACTTCCATCTGGATCTGATTGATGGATGTTACATTTTTTCCAACCTGAATCTAAAAAAAATAATTTACTCATTTTTCAAGAATCCTTCGTTCTTTCGTTGAATGGCGACGATATTGTTTATCAACTATTAAATATTTATGTTCGAGAAGATATACTGCCGTTCAGCCATCACTCATCATGGACGTTGGTCAAGTTTATGAGAAATTACAAGAAAAGAAGTAGCAGATATAATATAATTGTATTAAAATAAAGTAAATTTTCAAAAAAAAGTATTAACCGACTTCAATATCAATCAAAAACCCACAAGGCACTAAAAAGCGGAAAATAAATAGTTTCTCAAATTAACCAAATTAAATAAAACATGAATATGTGTGCTACCTAGAGATGTATTGGAAGTCGGTGCCAACCAAACCGAAGATAATATCATCTACATAGGTACAAAGTTTAAGTCCACTCTCGCGTCTCTGTAATACAAAAATTTTGGTTGGTACCGACTTCCAGTACATCTCTAGGTAGTACACATATTCATGTTTTATTTAATTTGGTTAATTTGAGAAACTATTTATTTTCCGCTTTTTAGTGCCTTGTGGGTTTTTGATTGATATTGAAGTCGGTTAATACTTTTTTTTGAAAATTTACTTTATTTTTCTATTTTTAGTGTACATAAATATATTTTACTAGCAGTGCCCGCGAACTCCGTTCCGCCTTAAGTATATTAAAATATGCGCATTTTTGCGGTATGGTATCTATCGGTATGGTATGCGATATGGTTTCAATTGGTTGTACAATAAGTAACGTTTGGTACGAACGCAACCTTTTCAGTAATCCGCGATAGTTTCTACCACCAACTCGGCTACCATCGCTTCACACATTATACACCTTAAGTAATGTAATTACAATGCTTGCGTCATGTTGCAACACAGCAACGAACATAAGCACAATAGGCTCCTAAGAATTGAAGAGTTTTTTTTATAATATTGGTGGCAAACGAACATACGGGTCACCTGATGGTAAGTGATCACGGCCGCCCATGGACAATTGCGACACGAGAGGAAACACAGATGCGTTGCCGGCCCTTAAGAAAGGAGTAGGCTCGTTTCTTGAAAGTTTTCTTACTTTGTCACGGATCCCATAATCAGAACCTAACCAAACTCTCATCAAACTACCCTTGAAGTACATCCTTTTCAATAAAAAATGAATCATCGAAATCGGTTAGCGTAATATTGAGTTATTCGTCTATTTGTCGTGTACATACTTAATGCAAATTTAAAACTTATACGGTTTTGCACTGGATGCCGTTGTCGGAACTGTACCAAATTGAAATGGGACCACACTGGAAGTACCAGCTTTCAAATAAAAAAAGAATAATCAAAATCGGTTCACCCAGTCCAAAGTTATGAGGTAACAAACATTAAAAATAAAATATAAAAATACAGTCGAATTGATAACCTCCTCCTTTTTTTGAAGTCGGTTAAAAATAGATTATTAAGTGCAATAGTAGGTACTTCTGTCCGTAGAGAAATAGTATTATCCGATGTGCACAGTAACAAGTAAGATACTCTTATTTACTTCCATACGCTGATATTAATATGTATAGTAAGTTTTAGTCATGTATTATATAGTCCTCGTCAATCTTTTTGGCCGATCTGAATATAGTCGTAAGTTCGGGCTTGCGCGTTATATTATCAAGAGTTCAATACAAAACAAAATCACATATTGTAGAAAACTAAATTGGCATTTATTTATTCTTAAGTTGTCTACATATTATGCATCCTTACATAATATAAAATGAAGTCGTTGCCGCTGTCTGTCCCCTTAAATCTTTTAAACTATTCAATTAATTTTAATACAAGATAGATTTCAGCAATAGATAGAGTGATTCAAGAGGAAGGTTTATATGTATAATACATACATATTGTAGTACAGTAACGCCGAAAACTTCAAATATTTGTAATGTGATGTCGTAGCAAACATATTTTTGTGCGCTTAAATCACAAACGCTGCCTAAACCTTACGAGATAGATCAAATTAATGTACTACGGAATTGTAAATCTTAAAAAGATCGATAATAAATTGTATATATTTATCTCTAAAGCATAACACACAGTAACATTTTTATCTTTTTACAATAAATAATTATGTTATTTACTAAACTATTTTATACAAATACAATATTATTCCTTATCCAATTAAATATATGACATACGTTGTACATGTCAATGTAGATTTGGATCTAACTGTCCTTAACAGTATTTCATTAAAATGGATATCTACATTGCACCCGTGCAAAGCAATGGCGGGGCGTTAGTATAATATTATACGTGTCTATACCCAAATTTGTTTTCTTCGCAACTATTTCCAGAGAGGTCAAAAAGTTTGGCGAGACCTATAATATTAATATTACAATAATTATACCGTTTACTTAAGAAGTTTTATTACAAGTTTTATAAAAAAGATATTTTAACAATACACAAAACATTCCTGTATTGCTTTTACGTGAAATATTATTGTTGACTTTACACATATTTTTAAGGATTCATTGTTAAAAAGGTAATCATATTTAATTACATGATATACAAACTCATTTACAAAGATCCTCGTTTACAAACTGACACACCCGGAATGTGTCATAGTTTGCAATAGTTCATTTCCGTATAGAAAAGATATTAAGCGGCGTCCACATTGATTAAAATTTACGTTTTGCAATTTTACGTCGGATGTGAGGAAAATCGTTATTATTGTAAGCTCGCAAGGAGCATAACAATTGTGATAATTTAAAAAGAAGGGTACCTATACAGTGCTGATTTTAAAAAAAAATTAGTTGATAAAAAGAAACAAAGAAATACTTTATTGTTGGAACAACCATACAATTAAATAAAATTACACAAACAAATTAGAAAGAAAAAAAAAACTTGAGAGGTGTCAAGGGACACTCGGATGGAACGAAGTTCCTTTCGATTAATTAGTGAAGGAATTGTAATAAAAAAAATTTTTAAAGTTATAATAATATATTTTTATTATTAACAAATATAATGTAATATAAACTTAATCAGTAGGCTCAATTTTAGTAATAATTGGCTTGTGGTAACTGAAGTAGGAAACATATGTTTGTACACAATAATAAAGAGAGGTTATAATGCGTACTTGCTAAAAATACAAAAGCATTTATTTTTACATTTATTATTATTAAATTAATTGGATTAATATATAATATATTACAAAAAACCTGTATACACTCAACAAAAATAATCGTAGCGACACCACACTGTTCATTGCGAAATAGAAATGAAAATATCTGGCTTGCTTTCGTTAAGAGAGAGAGAGAGAGAGAGAGAGAAAGAGAGAGAGATAGACAGAGAAACATGCGCACGCCGCACAGCTTACAATAGCTTACTATAGCAAAAAGTGTCGTTACAACTTTTCGTAAGAATTTTTTCCGTCTAGCCCCCTTTCACAACGCGCGATAAGGAACTTCGTTCCAAAAAAAAAACATTTTAAAAATGAAAAGTAGATGTCCAGCAATTGGCGAACCCATTCAGCAAAAATCTACATTACAGTAAGTAGTACTGCAGCGCTATTTTCGATGGGAGCCTATATGATGATAAACTGACATTCAGTCGGTCATATTAACCTACCTACCCACTATACGACCTGATGCGGGGTGGTAGGGTTTTAAAGCCCGACTCACGCAAGCCGGCATGGCAGCGGCGACCGGCGAGGGATAACGCATCTCTCGGTAGTCGCCATTGTTTTTGGATTGTACTGTACTCACCATTAGGCACAGTGCAGTAACTTTGCTGTGCTAAAATAAGAAAAAAAAATGATTCTATTCTTAATGAATTATTGCTGATTAACAATATTTCTCCTAAACTTCATTATATAGTTATAGCATAAGATGTACTAATCGCGAAAATATTTTTATATATATCAATATTTGTAAACCAACCACAGTGATAATGTTACGTTAAATGTTTGTTTTGCAAATGCTGGGTGGAATGTCAGTAGTTAATAATTATTTTTATAAATTACTAGCTGTGCCCGCGACTTTGTCCGCGTGGAACCTAATGTAAAAAACAGTGAGTAATAAAATCTTCTGAATGTATTAAGTCAATTTACTTATCTACTTTTCTCTCGCACTTAAGTCATGTCGTCATTAAAATTACAATAACTTTTGATAAACTGAACCGATTTTAATGTAACCAAGACTGAATGTTACTCGAGGACATGCTTTATTGTTTTATCGTGAACGCAGTAAGTACAAGTAATACGTATTCATACAAACAGACAGACAGACATTTCTAAAAATTATTGAAATGTATTTTATTACTTATTTCAAGACACTGCAACAATTTTTTTCACAATAATTACATTTATATTTCTATTATATGTATAGAACACTAGTAGTTGCCTACGACATTGTACACATTAACGTTATTATTGAAAATAAAAATGTAATATAATACAACCATTGCCCGGAAGGTAACGTTTCGTTAGCGTTAGTATTATATACGTTGCCATGGTAACGTGGTAAGTTAATATCGCAAACATTTTCAAAATTTATTTTGTTTTCCTATTCAAAAAGTTTATACTACTTTTATTTCCAATTTTTTATTTGTTATCTATTACGTATTACAGAAATAAGGTTTGTGTATGTACAATTAAAATAACAACTTTTTGATGAATGGATATGGCTACAAATAACCAAAAAAATGTTTTTTTTTATACTTTGTCGATATTTTTATATTTTGTATATTTGTTTGTTTGTTCCGGGTAATCTCCAAAACAGCTGGACCTATTTTAACGAGAATTTTACTAGCAGATAGCCGAAATTATAACGGTTGACATATTTTATCTATTTGTCTGCGGCTTCGTCCTCATAGCTATTTCCAAAATGGGTGGACCGATTTTCACGGGGTGTTCACTGATAGATAGCAGACCTCATAAAAAGGAATTTAGGTTTTTTCTTCGCCTTCAGCCGCAGTGACATATCCGTAATGCTTGAACAGATTTTCACGGGACTTTCACTGGCAGATAACGCACCTTTAAGAAGTAATATAGACTATTTTATTTTGTTACTCAAGACTCTGTCCGCAATGTCCTACTATCTCTTAATCGGTTGGACCAACTTTCACGGGACTTTTACGGGCAGATAACTAGCGGGTTTGGAAGACGTTGTCCCGTCCCGATAATAAAAAGAAAACCTTGCCTTTTTTTCGAACTGACTACGCTATTGACCTAGCAAGGTCTTAACAGCTTCACCGGACAACATAAAACGTACAAATTATACCTAAACCTTCCCCTATGAATCATTCTATATACTGGTGAAAAGTGCATGAAAATCCGATCTGTAGTTTTTTATATTATCGCGAACAGATAAATAGACAGACCAAAGGACTTTTTTTTAACCGACTTCGAAAAAGGAAAAGGTTACACTATGTTCGGTTGTATGTTTTTTTTAAATGTATTTTAATTGATATTTTCGTCAATTGTGAATCGATTTTAATGATTCTTTTTTTTATTTGAATTGGTACACTATGTGGTGCTGAACTGCTACCTGTGCATTCGTCCGTGTGAAATTGATCAAAAATATGTTACATCCGCATGGGACGTATGCTTTACTAGACTCCAAGAATAAATATACATAATTGAAAGTCATATATTTGTATGTAATATGAATTATATCATTATTTTGGTCAATTTGGCGGCCCTGTTGTTTTATTTACCGCGTTTGCGTCTACATAACTCAGTAATTATAGCAACGTGTAAGAATAACACAATTATATCGACAATATGGGCATGGTATATCGATATAATAAAAAATTTAACACATATTGTTCGATAATATATCGTTTAAAATTTCATTACTTTTTTATATAGCGTTAGTGAGCACTGAGGGTGGTATATAGTAGGTTAAAGTTCCAGGTATGTTGCTGATGATAAATTCAAACCCATTCGATATACTTCTTCTTCTTACCCTTATCCCACCTAAGTGAAGGTGAAGGTGAAGGGTCGGTACAACATGTTTGTCATGTTGTGGTATATGATATGGCTTAATTTTTATGATCGGCCGCCTGCCTGACATCAACCCTCCTTGGGATTATTTTGTTGTAGCACTGTATTTATGATTATTATTAAATAGTTCAGAAGTCTGATCTTTTAGCCTTACAATTTTTCTGTAGTCTTTAGCTTTGGTTAGCTATTATAGTTTCTGCTTGAGCGACACCACCGTTCCGGTTAAAAACGAAGTTCTCCAAGATTATGGTTTGCTTGCTACATTGCCATTTTTATGTAACAGAAAACTAGCCAAGTATATACTTCGATATACTATTCGTATTAACATATATAATGTACAGGTTACCCGTTACAGTAGATGGCGTGCGTATCGTACTTACAAATGTTTTTGAAAAAGCATTTCTGTAATGTACACACCTACTCATAATTTTACATTTGTTTATTACATTTTAAATAAGCGCGTGCGGAGTCGCGTATAACACCAAGTTATAAATATGCATGTAGGTAAAATGTAAAGAAAAACGAAAAGGAAACAAATATATAAATGCAAATATATGTAAACATTGCACCTTAAAAATAAATAACCTAGTTTTTTACGTCAAGAAAGGCCAACACATAACTACCAAGGAAATTATAATAACATAAAAGTGATATGATTTCAAAGAATCTAGGTGATGTTGTGTAGTTGAGATATATTTAAACAATATTATCAGGTTTATCTTGAATACATTTAGTGAAGCACCCGTTCGATACATAATTTTTTTTGTATTTTCATTATATGAACAATTTGCTAAAAAAAAACCGAATTATTTTATTTCATAATTTTAGTATACCTATCAAAAAACCATGTCAGTATATTTTCTGCTACAATAAAATTTTGTTTTTCACAATATTAATTTGTTTGTTATATAATTACACAAATTTGTACTAAAATGTGAACTACAAAAAATATGTAGCAATATTTAGATTGTGCAAATTTAAAGTTTACTTCGCGAAATCGCGCCAGTCGCGAAATCTGTAGCTGGTAGAGCCATGCCGAAGCTATTGCTGATTTCAGCATGAATGGGTTCACCCTCTCATAGAAAACCGACGTGAAGTGCTGGCATTGTTGCGTTTCGTTCGGTCAGTAAGAGTGCCGGAGACTCATCTCCTCTTCTCCCCTACCACTTTCCTTACTCATCCCTCCCTTCAAACACGGGATGGCAACGCACTTGCGACTCCCCTGGTGTTGCTAGTGTCTATGGACGGCCGTGATCACTTACCATCAGGTGACCCGTCTGTTCGTTTGCATCCGATAATTTAAAAAAAGGTGTTGTATTTATTATCCCTAATGAATTCGACTATATGATTCATTATTTTTGAAACAGACTACAAAATTAAAAGTATTTTATTCCATTGGGCTTGGTGGCGAACCTTTAAGGCCGTCAATCGAAATGGTAACTAATGTAAGTGTTTGAAAGTACCAAACTTGAAGTATTGCTAGCAAATTTCGCAAATTTTAATAGGACTATCCAAGCAAGACTATCCATACATGTATATACTTTTGCTACAATTATATGTGTGTATATATTCACAAGTTATTCAAGTGCTCACATGTACTCCAGTTCTATCAATTTGACTAAAATAACTCGCGAAAAAAGAAAAAATATATCCCTTACCGCAACTTATGTACCTACCGTAAAGGCGGGTAGGATACAGTGTCGTGGATATTAGCTAGTAAATGCAGTATTACTATCGCACAAAACAAGTACTGAGACTCTATTCCGGTAGGTATGGGTCCTACTTATATGAATTTCACTAATAGTAGCCGGATAAAGTCTCACTAATAACGACAGTTCACATAATTCGTTCATACAATAGATGGGAATGTTAAGCTTCTATCCCAGTTTGAAAATATTATAGATGCTACGATTCTTGTTAATCAAGTAATTTCCTATTAAATTTGAATAACATATTTTTTTTACATAGGATATCGATGAGTCTTCTCATCACTAATAACATCTAACCGAGTCACACAACGAGGACAGTTTCAGTTTCCGCTACTATATCTTCTGTAATATGTACGAAACTCTTACATATTTACGCAGAAAATACTAAGTCGCCGTAGACTCCAGTGCTTCTGATAAGCTTTGTTATATTATTTCTTTGTACAAAATTTAATGCAAATTTAACGTAAATGTATTTTGTGATGAATGTGAAAATGCAGCGATTCTTTGTTATATTTCTTCTTATGGTAAGTTGAAGATCCTTTTCTCTACATACACTTATTAATGTTTCGTAGAAATACTATTTATCTGCTGAGTAATCGTTAATTCTTACTCTGCTGAACAGCAGTGAGCAGATCATCTCAGGCTCCTATCTAACTAAACGAAGCGGTCGTTTCCTCGCAGACGAGCCGTGGAAACGGCTTGCAAATACAGCGAATGTTACCCACAATTTAGAACGAATACGAACACACAATACACCTCAGACTTGGGTCTCTGTTATACTGACATCAGTGACAGTGTAGCCTGAATGTGTCACTCATTATCATGGAGATAGGAAGTCTTCCGGCCTTTCGTACTTTCTAGTTTCATCTGCCCCGAAAGGAGATCCATTCAGTTTGCTCTCTCACTATTCGCCAACCCTTTGGCAAGCATAATTTACAAGGCAGGCGAAGGACTTTCATCGTTCTCGTATGCAACGAGAGAGATCGGTGCTAATTTTCGCGACGAGATCACGACACGTACCTATTACTACCTACTACAGATATAGTTTTAATTAATCGAGTATAAATATTTCGCTATATCATAATCGTCGTCTTTGCATTAAAAACATTATAAAATAGGTAATTTTAAAAAAAGTTCTATAGACGCCTATTGCTTAAGCAAAGATTTATTAACAAGAATTGTATATCAACCTTCAGATAACATAGTAGATCCAATAGATTGTTAGTTACTGTTAGGTAATTAGTGGACAAAGTTTTATGCTCTAAGTATAGGAGTATTGATATTACCTACTCGTATATGACACAAATGAATATTACTTTCTTATTTTATAGTAGTTATACGTTTTAACGTTGATTTATGTATTTTTAATTCTCTGACCTCGACTAGGAAAAGTTATATTTCAATTCGTGATTAATTCTCATTGTTTTTCAATTTAAATTTTTAACCTTATCTAATACTTTCTAATGTTTTCCACATGACGTGTTCACCTATACTACGGTGCAATGAAAATCAAACAAATCTTATACGTTTATTTTTAATTATATTATCGAACTCAAATTTGTAAACAATAAATAAATAATATCAGCTCAACAACTTTGTCTACGATTTTAAAATTATAAAGTCTTAGTATAAAAAAATTCACATAAAAAGCGGAAAGTCTTCTCGCTTCGCTCATTTATAAAGAAGTGCTGTATGACCTAGCAAGCTAAAGATCGGTAATTAGTATGGCGCCGCTTTTCTACGAGCCACCCTTCATATGTCGCCCATAAGTACGTCACTCTTTGTAATATTAATATTGATGACCTCACTCTTTCGTAACATCCATCACATGACGTCATCTAAGATTACGTCGAACTTGCTTAAACTGCCATCTCATCAATATTCGATAGACTTTCTCCGACTTATCTCTATATATAAAATACCCGCGCCCATGTGTTTGTAATTGTTCTCTTGCTTTGTTCTGCGATTTTGATGTTTTTTTTTGTTATATTGATAATAGTTACCTATAGTTATATCCGGTTGGTGGCATTATTGTTGAAATCTAGATACAGATTTTTATTTCACAACCAAACTTTTTAGATATTTATATTGAGTTTCTAACAAAAAATAAATACGATACCAATTTTCAGCTTCAAAGCATCGCGTAATATTCTTTATATTTGTGGCTTATTAAAATCTGTGGCAGAACATTATCTGTCTAACGGATCCGGCAGTATTTATTATAATTTATTCACCTTAAAGGCGTATTAACATTTTTTATTTGATTTTGGAATGCATGCCTACTGAATATCGAGTCTATGTTGCATCTATAAAACTCTGGTGATTGAAAATAAGGGCAATTTCCGGTTTTCCCCTCGTTGTTACACTTCTAAATAATTTATCAGATCTCCACAAAACCATTTCTAAACTAGCATTTGCTTAGCATCAAAATGAACATTCGTATATAATTATCTTTATTATCACTGATAAATGCTAATCATTTGATTACAGGGATTATGTAATGGTGTCAGCAAGGCAACGGAGTGTATTTCACAAGGCAGGTACCCAAACGACGACGCTGGAAATTGTAGGGGATACACAATATGTCTCATAGGAGGTATTAGCAATTTCATCCACTATAAACTGACTTGCCCAGCCGGATTCGTTTATAGCCATTTAGAACAGCAATGTACGAACGCTACGAGATATAAATGCTGGGAATCCTATAACTGTACAGAATTGGGAAATTTCGTTGACCCCAACTCGGAGGATTGTACGTCATATGTGGCCTGTGTTCAAGGAATAAATGGTTTATGTACTGCCAGATTGATTAATTGTCCCGAAAAGACAATTTTCAACCCGAATATACAACGATGTGTAAACGAGACAGAACACGACTGCTTCACAAAACGGATCGACGTTTTAGAATTGGCTAGTTTAGACAACAATTTGTATGAATTCTCTGCTAATGTAACAATGAGTGGTGCCGTTTGTTTGTATACCAAATATGTGGCTTTGTTTACTTTAATTATTTTTAATTACACTTTATTATAACCGACAATGTATTTCAATATATCTTTTCCTTTGAACAGTGAATGACGAAACAACAAAGTAAATTGATAATGATGCAATTTTACTTCAAAATATTTAACTACATCTTACTACGTTTTACTACAACCCAGTGCTGATTAGATTAATAAAAGTGCAATAAATGCTTAGGTAAATAAAAGCATATCAAATAACTTCTTATGCAATTGGTACGCATTTATCTCTCGGGAGTAGTTTTTTATGGAAGTTCTTCTGTACGTAGCCTTTTTTTCGAACTGACTACACTGTTGGCCTTTACAATTTCACGGGACTACTAACCTCAGCTAATTTTATAATGACAACTAGATGATTTGTTCCGACAATTACACTTAAGAACCAGTTGTTTCTATGCTTAGTGTCCTATAAATTTGGCCGCAAAATCACTTGACATTAGTTAAAATGATAGTTAGACAATGAAACTTTTTTTTAAATAATAAAAACCAACAGTTGCGATTACATAAAGGAGTAGAAAAAAACCTATTATAACTTATCGTTTTACCGTATACCGATATTACCGTGTATAGAAAGGGTATGAAATACTCTGAACCAGTGACATAAAAAAAACGATAATGGATTATAAGGAAACGTACCCAAACCACGTGACCTGTTCAGGAGGAGGGGGAGAGGGGGTCTTCAAAGTACCACGCTTTGTCACAGGGAGGAGAGAGGGATTAGGATTTCGTCACGTAGTCAATATCATCTAAAGAAAACCTCGCGCCCTTAAAACAAACAAGCAGCAGCACTGACGTACATATACCAATACAACAAGCTGATTGAAAACTAACAGTTTGTAGAACAGTGCAGTTGCTAAGTAAATCGCCGATTATTTGCGCCGGTACAATAATGTCGACTATCAATTCTACATTGCGTTCGTAAAATGCTACAAGGATTCCTTGTCAATGCAGGCAATATAGAGATAAAGAAAAAAGACTTGTTTGTCTAAATTATGTCACTGTATGTGTGCAATATATTTTTATAATGTTGTACAATATGTTAACAACTTTTCCTACTCCATAGTATTCTTTCTGTTCCGTATCCGGAAAGTTTCAACTTTCTGGCTGCTGTGCTATACGAAGTTGCCACTTTCCGGCTCCGTCGAGCTGACGTCGAGCACACCTTGGCCACTAAAAAGACAGCCACACATCACATCACACGTGTGTTTGCTTCGGCTAACAATTACATGTGATCTGAGACTTTTCATATTTTACTGGACTATATATTTTTTGCTGTGTATTTATGTCACATCGTACTTTTTTACTGGGATTTAAGTCTGTCTTGGAGTAAGTATGTTTTGGAGTATTTTCCATTTTAATCGGCGAGTTGTTTGATTTTTATCCATCCATTCTCTTGCCAAATTGTTTGAGTGGTTTGCTAATCTTTTTTATAGTTTTTTGGTTGTTCCAGGATTTCCTAATGAGTTATTTCTATTTGTAAATCATAATACAACACTTCATTATAACAAACCAAGGAGCGTTAGTTATTATCCACAGCATTTTATTTTGGAATCTTTGCACCATTTCCACAATTGAATCTTATAAGTCTACATCGTTTTTAGAATTACCTTGTATATATATGGAATTTACCATGTATTTTTAACAATTGTGACCGACAATCAATTAACCAATAGAGTTTTTATATTTGTAAGCCAAGTTGTTTGCGTTTGGTCACATTATATGCTTTTGCCAGGTGAATCGCTTGTCCAGACGTCAAAATCAAAATACTCTTTATTCAATTTAGGCCCTGAGAAAGCACTTATGAACGTCAAAACTACGATAAAAGCCTATGTATCTTACGTGGTCTGCTCGTATAACTTCTAGGTTGTTAAGCTTTACTGACGGACAGATGCTTTTTCCTAAGGTAAAGATAATACAAACTAATTTGTATTCATTCTCCATTTTCTTTTACCAGATAGAGATGTCACTTAGTCCCTTTTTACAAGATTTTCGCTGCCACTGTTCGAACCTGGTGAGATACTTACATTGCGACATCTTAAACGAATGTTTCAGTAGCAATAAAATCTGAAGTAGTTAGATCACGATCATGTAGAATATTGGGCCTAAAAAATCACCTTGTGGCACTCCTGCCTTAATAAACTATATTATAATGCAGGCTGGTAAGAACCTCGCCATGCAATACTAGAAAATCTTTGTTTTCTAAAAAAAAAATTCACAATCCTATAGATATCGTTATGCAATAAAGATTAAACCTTAAATAGTATGCTGAGGGCATACTTTATCAAACTCCTGCGAAATGTCTAGAAATGCACCAGTGCAGTACTTCTTGCTTTCGAAAAACTTGACTATCTCATTACCCAGCCTATGAATTTGATCGGTGGTAGCGTGCTGGCAACGAAGTCCCAATTGATGGTCAGGTATTATCTTTTGCTATTGATCGGTAACATCCATAACAATATAAAGCCTTTATATAGTTTTGCTGGTATAGATAGTAAGCTAATCGGCCTATATGATCTTGTATCTTTTATCTGGTTTTAGCAGCATAATTATTTGTGCAACTTTGCACTCGGGGTGAAATTAGTTAAAGCCCCGTTATTGCATTAGATTGTTGTGATTGGGCTAACCCACAGTCAGGTAATTCTTGCAGCACTTTATAGATAACGAGATAGTAACTTGGCAATTGCTTGGAGTTGGCAATTAATATTACTCTTTTAACCTCATTATCACGCTTTTATTAGCTTCACCTGTATGTATGTATGTATGTAACCGACCCCTTTGAGCTCGATTTTGTCCTACTTTGAACGATCAGATTTAATTCATACTTTGCACACCTGTCAAAAAGTTTAATAAATTTAACTAAAAAAAGAAAAATAAATAATAGTTAAAAAAACAAAAAACACGCTTTCATAAAAAATCCGACTAAAAAACAGAAAATAAAATTTAATAAATTTGGATTAAGAATAGTGTAAATTAAACTAAACTATTATTTTTTTATAAATCCTTTTTTGTGAATTCCATGAACTTTTCTTCTTATTTCTGTACACCCTCATAAGGGTAAAAAATATTGACTGGTCACTGCATGTCCAGCTTTTGTCTGTTTTCCTTTGTGGAGCGGAAATTGCTACGGGTTGTTTAATTTTCCTTTTAGCGTTCCATAGAAAATAACATGTAGCTGTTGTCGGATCAAAGCTTTCAAAATATGTCTGTAATCCTGAATTTTGACCATGTTCAAGAATGTGCTCTCTTATCCTATGATATACAACTTTTTCTGGGAGCTTGTTCCATGCCATACCACTTTGTTAGACAAGAAATGCTTCATGGGTTTCTTTTTGCTGCGGTTTCACATAGTTTCAAGAGATGACCTTGTAGATGTTTATTCTTATTTGGCTTTATCTTTAAGGTTGGGCACATCGTAATAATACATAATCGGTTTCCATTAACTTGCCGCTGTTCGCTGTTTTAGTGTGAGGCGCTCTATATATAAATATATATTCTTTCTTCTTAAGTATTTTCTCCTTCTTCCTAGTTCTTATAAGTATTTTTTCTGTCTTCCGGCTAAAAATAGCAACTTTCTGGCTTCAGCGCTAAACGACGTTGCCACTTTCCAGCTCAAACATAGTATATACAGCATAACGAGAGAAAAAAGAAAGTCACAGATCACAAGTTTTCTATTGTTAGGTATTGCTAGATATGTAATATACTATTTTCACTGGTAACTATAAGTATACATGTACTTTTAGCGTCACGCGGCAAGCACTGTATTAATAAAGACAAATATGAGCCAAATATATATTTTTTTAACCTTTTGTTTGCAAAACATGATTAAAAATCGTATTTATACATTACCACGTGCAAAAAAGGGGGGAGGGATGGTTTTTCCTTATATACTTCGTTGGTCACTGGGGGAAGGGAGCGGGTTAAATAGTTGTCAAATATGGGTTACGTGATTTGGATACGTTCTCTAAAGATACATATATAAAGTATCTACCCTAGTAAAGAACATATGGTGGATATAAATATATAATAAAAAATACAATTTGAAGATAAATAATTTATTAAAGGAAAAAATTCTGATTGTTCCCGTATTTATTGAAATTCTAATCAAAGTCACTTAAAGCTACAAACATCATGTATGGACAATGTATACAACTTAACTAAATCGAAGTATTGATTGTTTTTCTGGGGTAATCTGCAAAACACTTGATTTGATTTTGTAAAGACAATTACCGGTAGAAGAACCTTTTCGAACTGACTACGCTATTGGCCTAGCAAGGCCTTAACAGCTTCACCGGGCTACTAGAAGAACGGTATTATCTAGTCACTTATTATTATATTATGCTATTTCGGCTAAACAATAAATAACACAGGTAACTTATAATCCTAGACCATACTAAATATCTAGTTCTTATTTTTTATGAATAAAGTCGCAAGCACCAGCTAGAGATCTAAAAAAAAATTTTTTCTTCAATCACTAATCCGTTGTGCACGTGTAATTTGTTGTGCACTTTGCACTATTAGGATTGAATAATGACGTTGTGGGGCAGACGTAATTGTAAGCTAAATATGTGCTATTTGAAGTAACGTAGACACATAGTGTATAGTTCTTGCAGGTGGTATCATTGGGAAAAGCGTAACGACCAGCTCCAGTGGATGTGCAATTCGCCTGACTATACACGTGCCAAAACATACAAGTTACCTGAAAAACAAAACAATCTATCAGATGAAACATTTCAAATATATTTTACTGTTAACAGTTTAACTGCCACGCCGTAATCACATGTTTCTTTTAAAGACGCCACGGATGAATTTTTACAATTTTAAAAAAATCTAGCGCTCCGGTCACCAATGACCACCGTAAGATCACAAGGGAAAGTGGCCAGTCATATATGACCAACATGGCAGACAAAGCGTTAAACTGTGTAATAAACGCTTATGAAAAAAAAATTTTACGGGATGTATAATTTCTGTACATTGGGTCACAGAATCCCTACTTTTGATTATGTACCTAACTATGTTTCAAGGTGTTTACCGTAACCATATATATAAACCTCTTTTCAATTGTTAAACGAATTTGTTATCCTACTTTGACACTCCACTGAAAATACGGTCTATCCCCTCTGACGCTCAGAATAATAGTATGTATAAGAAAAGATGGTTTGTAAAGAAATATGACGTAGGTACCTTTAAAATGCCTTAATATAGTTTGGTTATTGTGCACTAGTGAAGTGGATCGGAAATAATACCACGGAGCATTGATTCGGACTTGCCATAAAAACTTCCAGGAAAGTTCCAACAAGATGGCCACCATCTTGTTCATTGAAATTCTATCAAGAAACTTGTAATATCGATACTCACTTGACAATGGCAGTAATAGTCTACTAGAAGACTGGTTGCCAAAAATAAAATAGAAGAACTTGTAATAATATTAACTACTCGACAATGGCAGTAATAATCTGGAAGATTGGTTGCCAAAATAAAGTTTAAAAAAATGCCTTAAATTATACATTTACCTAAGTATTACCTAAGAATTAATTAAAATTAAAAACTCACTAAGAGTGTGCCGATTAGTACACGATACTTTGTTTCCATTTTAAGGCTCTAAGGTTCTACCTTTCAATACTAACAAATGAATAAGAGAATTTTTCCCAAACTAATCTTTTTATACTTTCAAACGCATTACTCAGCTATTCATATTGTACAGTTTCAGTTATCGTCTCATCCTATCAGCTGATGTTAAACAATTAATGCGAGAGTTTTAACTATGTTTACTTAATATACTATTAGCGACTTTAATTATAGGTACGAATATACGAACTTAGTAAACTCTCATATATCTTATCTTAGATATCCATACTTCCAATTCTAGCAAAGGTTTTTGAATCATTAATCTGTCCAGTAATACAAAACTATTTAAAAAAATACATTTCTTTTCATCAACATGGTTTTATTTCGGGAAGGTCAAACAAAACTAACATGGTACTGTTTCTAGAAGAAATAATCAACTACGTGGATATAAATAAACAAGTTGATGTTATTTATACAGATCTCACGAAGGCTTTTGACAAAGTTTCACATCAACTACTTCTCCAAAAACTTACAGCCTATGGTTTTGGTGGATCAATCCTCAAATGGCTAAGCTCATATCTAGAAAATCGCACATTTAATGTTGTTGTAAATGGGTATACGTCCAAGTCATTTAAAATTTCGTCAGGTATTCCGCAAGGCTCACATTTAGGTTCGGTTTTATTTGATATATTCATCAACGATCTGCCACAAAACTTAATTCATTCTACCCCATTCATGTTCGCAGATGATCTGAAAATTGCCCGTGCAATAGAGTCACAGAATGACGCAGAATTACTACAACAGGACATATATAACCTTACTGATTGGTGCGTCAAAAATGATATGAAGCTCAATATAAACAAATGCAAACACATGGTATTTACGCGTAAACATACTGTGAATTATTTTCAATATAATATGCACGGGACGATCTTAGAAACAAAAGACCTCGTACGCGATCTAGGAGTGTTATTAGATCGTAAACTTTCCTTTTTACCTCATTTGGAGAATCTAACTACAAAGGCAAGTAGAATACTGGGCTTCGTTATTCGTAATTCTAAACGATTTCAAGATCCTAAAACTAAGATTTCTATATATAATACATTAGTAAGAAGCACCTTAGAATATTGTGCAGTAGTATGGCGTCCACATTACGCAACACGTACTTTGCGTTTAGAACGAATACAAAAACGGTTTACTAGGCACTTAGATTATTCCTTAGGTACCAAGAAAAGAGACTTTAGCTATCGTAATATATTAAAGCAATTCAAAATTGAAACCTTGGAAGAGCGTAGAAACATTCTTGATTTAGTTTTTTTGTTTAAGCTCTTCAACAACTATATAGATAGCCCTGAATTACTGAGCATGTTTGGATTCCGCATTCCTTTTAGATATCCTCGTCATTCTATTAACCTTTTCAATTCTCCTTTTAGAAAAACTGTTTTAGGTAAAAATTCTCCAGTGGCCATAATAAGTAACTTATATAATAAATACAACAACTTAGATATATTTGCCATAACATTATCAAAATTTATTTTTTTCGAACTGACTACGCTATTGACCTGGCAGGGTCTTCACATTTATTTTATGTTTTATGTTTAGTATTTTATGTTTTTCGACTACTGTTAGAATTTTACCATATTTTAAATGTAAATAACAGAGATGTGAATCAACAAAAACCGTGAAAGGTCGAGTGTCTTGAGATAGAAAAGTAGTCATTATTTGTTTTCATTATTATCACATTTATAGTAAACAACTTTTTATGTATATAAATCAATATATCAGATACGGTCTGTGTGTTATATTAAATTAAAGTCATGTGTTTTTACTGGGTTTAAATTCTTGTGCAGTCCCAAGGTGTCATTAAGGTATAATCCAGCCATAAAACAATTCAGTCTGTATCCTTACAACAAGACTAATTCATGCAAGTTAATAGATAGTCAAACTACAGTCACTTTATATTTTACAATCGGCAAATGTGCCCTAGTTTTGCAAAAATTGGGTTATGTAGTGATGGCAAATATACGATACAGATCATTTCTTTTTGTAATGTAGAAGTGCTTACATTGGTACTCTTTTGTACTCTTTTAGTTATACTTATGTAATTAAAAATATCTTAGTCCTCAAAAGAACAGCGAATTACTGGTAATTTACAAATCAATAGACTATAATCTAATCTGATAATAATCATTGTACACGATTGACTAAATCACACCATACAGATTGCGTTGCAAAATACCTACAAACATAATGCAATAAAAATCTAGAATTAGCGGTGCAACCAACAATGAAGCGTAATTATTATTCCTGTATTACTCATAATTGAAAAACAACACTTGCTTAATCAGTTTTATTATATTGCGTATTTTATCTTTACTTTACTCTACGAAACAGAATTTAATACCTATTATACTGACAGTAGTGTAATCCACGCATGAACATAATATTGTTTAGTATATAAGTCCATGGATCCGCGACAAAAGTATAACGTAATATATTATCTGTGACAGCTGTCATTATGAAATTATTAAATCAAATGTCAAAATCAAATTTGAGGTTGTTTTCAACACCTCTTACATTGAAATAAATACAAGTATTTTAATTAAATAGTGTAAAAGTAAGAATCTAGAAAACGAATTATACGTTTTACATTATGTATTCAGGTATTACTTTATCACGGTACGTTGACAATATATAAATTTGAGTAAATAAATAAAGTATAATGAATTATGATATTATTGAATTAAATGGATTTTATTCAATAAATTGTTGAGTAACACCTTAAACAATATTAATTGGACAATATAAATTCACAGGCATTGGCCACGAATCACATGTTTGTGTCGCTCACTTTCCACATTAGAGGGGCAGAAACTTCCTCAGAGTAGTGCCTCAAATGATGGTATATCACCACCACCTCGCATACCACGAGGACCTACTGACATCCTACAAGCCTTATCAGCTACCGTAGGACCAGATCCGACAGCTGCACATTTCAAGTAATTATTATTTATTATAGATTTGATAATATACTTCTATGGAAATGGATTATTGAAAAACTTTATACAAAAGTTATATAACAAACTCATGAGTTATGGGTATTAAATGAAAATAATTATATTTACATATTTAAGATTGATCATTACCTTATTTATACATTCAAAAGAAAATTACAATAATAAAATTGAAAATCAATAATAGATTATTGTTTTCCATGTGAACAGAAAAACTAATCATAGCATGTGATGCCATAGCTTCCAAAATATTGTTCCGACATTACCGTCTGGTATATTAACACTAAAGAGAATCATGTTTATCATCATATTATGTTCATGCTACACCATTATAGGGAGAATATTTGAAAGTATTAATGTAAATAAAGTTGTTATATATTTTTTGGTGTATTAAAAGTATTTTCAAATGTCTGCATTCCTATTACTTACAATAATTTTCTGTGTAGTTATGAATGAAAAGTGATCAGTTTGGCCATTTTATTAATTTACAAGTAATCAAACAAACAGCATCTTTGCTTTATATAATTATCTATCCAATTGTATTAACATGATGAATATCAAAGATTTATTATATATTCATTTACCTTTAGTCATTGAAAGCCTTAAAAAAACACTTTAATAATATTCAGTGTTCGTAATACTTTATCAATGAGATTGAGATAAATATGTGCCTAGATTACAACTAGAACTACCACCGAAGGTAACTTAATTAGTAATGGCATCACATTGCCTAGAATTATGGCTCCCTACATTCCCAGTAAAAAGTAATCCTAAGATGGAGTCAACCTGCATATTCAATTATTGCATAAATTGTTCTTGTCAGAAGAATAAGGTTTGTTAAATAAAGCAATAAAAAAGAAATTTTAGAAATTGGAAGTCTAGTAGATCTATATCAATAAAATATACACTGGCTAAGAATTAATTAGAACTTATACACTGTTAATATAATTCCACAGTATTGTAAATGATTACTTGAAAAATTACAGATACCATGATGACCCATACCTAATTCCTTTGTCTAATTATCGCAAACGGGCTTATGCACTGTCTGCTGAAGCTGGTCGTAAAGCAGCTGCTTGGATAAGAAATGAACATGCAGAATGGTTCACAATGCGAGAATGGGATCCTCCTGGAAAGAAAAAGACACCATACTACAATGCTGACCCATTTATTGATGCATATACACCTAAACCTATTTATAATGATGAAAGTAAGGTAATATAACATAATATAAGGACCAACAACTGGTACCTGCAGCTTCCTTTATGTGAAAATGGTGACCTATGAGTTTTATCTGAATCAATTATGGCTTTCATATATTTTTGTAAATGTAAATTTGTCATTACCGTTCTATATCCTCTAACCTGTTTACGAATATTAGGTTACCTATATTAAATTATATTGTTACAGATTAACACTTATGAAAAAGCACTATTATATGTAATATAAATAATACTTTTAAAAGTTCTCATAAAAAAAGTCAGTTTAGTTATTTTAGAGATTCAAATGGGAAAATAACAAACTTGACAAATTGAAAAATGCCAAAAATGAAATTAAAAAACGTAGAACCCAATTACTGCGACTCCTACCTACCGTCTCCATTTGTGAAACCTAATAATTCAGGAATTTAATCAATCAAATATGTAGTTGGTTTAGTTAAAGCTTACATGTATGTGGAAGAAACTTCTATGAGCTGGTCTTAGCGTCATCTGTCATTTAAGAACATCTATAATTTCGTTTTCTTTGAAATAAGAAGGACCTCAATGATTTGTATATTGTTCATACAAAATTACTAAAATCGCTAGTAGAAAATGGAAGGTGGTGGTGGAGGAAGGTAAAATTTCGAGGTTGTAGGTATTTTTGGATGGCAAATAAATAAAATACAAAAAAAAAAAATTTACAATTCAAAAAAAAAAACTCGATAGGGACACCCTAATCACCTAGAGTCATATATGACCTGTTTATGACCTGTTCTCATACCTACCAAATACACATTTACATTTTCATAAAAATCGATAGAGCGGTTTTGAAGGAGATCGACCACAAACACACACCGTGACACGAGATTTTTATATATTTGATGTATATTTTCTTAAAGCCAATTAATTTGCTGCCAATTATTTTTTTCATTGTTATTAATTAAAAATATGAAGTCTATTTTCAATAACTGTTGTATGTTATTATCTATAACTTAGTACAAAATGACTTTAATACCATAAAACATTGAAAAGGATTATAGTTATTTTTGTACTTTTTAAGGTAACTGAAGAAGATTTACATTATACAATTCAGAATGCATTTCTAGAGGATTCAATTAAAGTATTCCAGCTGCTAGGTGGATCGGACGGAGTAAGTGATGAATTAAAACTTCAGCTCCTACAATTGCTATGTTTTTATAATGAAAAGGAGCCAGAGTCTTTGGAACGGTTGGAAGAGAAATGGTTTGCAGCTAGTACCCGTGACAGACAAGCTGCCACTTGGAAGTAAATATTTAAAAAAAAATACTATGTCTTAAGTTAGATCATTCAAAGTAGTACCAGAATTCAACCAGCTACTTTATTGAAAGATAATAACAGAATTATCTCATTACATTTTAAATAACATTGTAGGATATAAAGACTTCTGTTACATTTTTTTTACCATCATTTTATCTTATTTATTACAATACAATTATATGAAGGCTTAGATATATAAAAGCTTAAAGCTTATATTAAAGCCAGCAAGTTTTTGTGGTGTAAGGGGTGTCAAATAACATCATAAGATTAGAGACACCCAAGCCCACCTCAACTGCACCTGGTGCACATTGCTGAATAACGAACGAGGCAATGGCGCGATAGCGGGGTGGTAGGGTACTGCAGCCTGACTGGGTCGCAACCACCATGTATATGGCGAAAAAGCCCGTCATAGTGATTCGCTTCTGCGGGTCGCATTTCGGGATCAGCCTGTGCATATCCAGCTTTTCGCAGGCCGGCATGACAGCGGCAACCGGCGATGGATATTGTGTCACTTGGTGGTCGCCATTGTTTTTGGATTGTACTGTGCTTACCATCAGGCATAGTGCAGTTACTTTGCCGTGCTATTATAAAAAAATAGTTAATACAATGTGCTACGAAACTTATAAATGTCATGCATTTTTGTTTTCATTTAAATATAAATAAAACATTATAGTAAGAATGTTATCACCATCTTTAGTACCACTAGTAACTACAATATGTATTAACTTTGGGCCCTGGTTGACAAAAACACATCTGATTTTGAAGAAATAATAATTCAGTGATAGTATGGTCGAACACCACTTTGGTTGACATAGGCATTCAAATCCTCCAGACTGCCTCAGCCGGGGGCGGCATGGGAAACGCCTGCCGCCGGGGGTGTAGCGGATTATGCTCGCGCTATCCCGCGACACTTCCACAATGCGGCGTAGGTTGTCGTGGAGTTTTAGTCGGTTAAAGTCGACGAAAGGCACCGGCAGCTGCGTCCCAGCACGCAGGTGGCGGTCGGCTCAGCTCAGGCCCTCTCCCGGGGGGCTGACAGCCCATGATGGATTTTCTCTCCACGTTAAAAAATAAAATAAAAAAAAGGCATTCAAATCCTAGCACTGACTTTTTTCTGTTAAGTAAAATATTGTGATGTTATCATAGCCTGATGGTATGGCTTTATCTAATGCCTACATTGTTAGTTACTGTCCTTCAGTTGAAAATCTGTCGCTAAGTGTGTTCTGACATATGCACGTGAGAGTCTGTTCTCCTGTAAGCTTGGTATATTACACCTTAGGGTCATATATCACTTTGTATCAAGTTAGATTGTGATTACCCATTAAAACTTATAAAATAAAAATAAGTAAATTGTTTAAATTATAGGCTGGGTGCAATGGCAGATAGCATTTTCACATCTATGGAACCAAAAACACCTGAGGCTTACTGTGCTATTATTCAAGGGATGGCTAAATATTATCAGGTATCAGTCATCATACTTAATAAATTAAGTTAATATTATTTATTCGCTATCATTAGCTATCTTCTTCATAATATATTGGTAAAATTCTTTTTTTCAACTATTTCTATATCATATAGCGCCATCTATCTTTGTGAATATTGGTAATTTCAGTTCATAAATATAGAATTTATTAATAACCACAACAACACTGTCTATCGAATCTTGTCATAGATAATAATAATTATATTGTGTGAATATGACCTGAACTGATGAAGTGTTCAGAACCTACATATTTATTAAGAAACACCAACAATTATATACAATATTGATGATGGAATGGCTAATTTACTAACATGCAATGGCCTGTTAGTCAATTAGCCTTTCGACCGTCGTTACTTCGATTTATATAAATATAGTGTATTTGTTTGTTATGCTTTCACGCCGTAATGCATACATTACCTTTCTTGGCGTGTTTACTAACATGCGAAACTTCCAATGGCCTGTTAATTAATAAATCATCTATACATTGACTTACATAAATTTAATTAACGAAAGTGATTTATTACAAGGGAATAATAACTAATATTATAAATTTGAATGCGAGTTTGTTACGCTTTCACGACTTAACTAGATTTTGCACTTTGTCTTCCATGTACAAAAAAAGGAGGGATAAAACAATCTGAATTGATTGACAAAATTTGAATTGATTGAGTTGAGAAACTAGTTCTACATAATACTGAGATGAACAAATACAGTGAAACCTGGTTAAGTGAGACATCAAGGGACCTGCAATGTTGTTTCACTTATAGAGGTATTCCACTTACCCAGTGTCTCAGATATACAGGTATAAATAAATATCTGTCTCATTTACAGAGGGTTCCATTAATAGAGGTGAGAATACAGGTTATACAGGTGCAATCATTAAATAAAATAACGTGTTATGTATGTAAATGAGTTTTAATAAAAAAAAAATAGTATGTACTTAAAGGTAATCGATTATACAAATGTAATCAACAAAAATATTCAAGCTCGTTTTTACACGTAAACAACAACAAACAACAACAACAAACAAACAATGTTATCTCAGTTACAGAGGTTTATGCATATAAAATTTACTCGCTGTCTCAGTTATAGAGGTAACTATCGAAAGAAAAAATCCCAGGTATAGAGGTTTACCTCGTCCCACTAACAGAGGTAATTCAGTGCCAAAGTGTTGGGACCTCAGCATGAGTTCCAGTTATGGAGGTTTCTCACTTATCCAGGTCCCACTTAACCAAGTTTCACTGTATTACTAGAAAATAAACATTCGATTAAACATTGTTGTGGGAAAAAATCTAGTACAAGCCATAATATTTTACAGGCCGAAAGAGCTTATGCCCTAACTCAGGAGGCAACAGAGAAAGGGATTCCACTTTCAACGGGTGTTTATAACTCACTGTTAGGATGTATCGGGTTTCTACGTGAAGGTACAGCATTACGTACAGAAGCACTGAAGTCTATGCTGATGCAAATGCAAGAACAGGTATGTTAATTTTATTGTAATAAACGACTAAAATAATTATATTGCATACAATTTTTTTTTTCGGTGTGACTATGCTATTTACCTACTAAGGTCTTAACAGCTTCACCGAACTACTGAGGCGAGCGCTTAAGGCATTGAGTTTTTGCATACAACATATTTTTAAATATAAAGGTTTTGTTCAAGAGAGATAGAAAAAATATAACTGGATATTTTTGTATTTTTTAAACTTTTTTGAGATTAATAATACTAGCAAAAGAATATAATTTTTATATAAAAAAGTCTACCACATTTTTATTATCTATACAGATAACTAGCGATGAAAATAAAAAATACTGCCAAGGGCGGTACACATTTTGTCTTTTTTTTTCTTCTGCAGACCCTTGATCCACACATTTTTCTGATTTTGTTTGATTTTTCACTGAAAAATCATTTTAAGTGTAGTGCAGCTTACATAATGAGCTAAATTTACGATGTTTATTTTGTACTTAACTATTATTATAATTTAACTTAATTATTATACTTAACCATTGTTATTATTATTTTAATTATGAGTATTATATATTAAGCATTGGAGTTTTAATTGCGATATAGCATTTATTGACGGCTTCTACATTTTTAGATTTTATTTTTTTGTGATTTTAATCTAATTTGTAGCTTAAAAATATCGATTTGACAATTTTTCCATCATTTTCCAAACATTTAGTGCATATTACCATAAAAGTATGTTTTTAATTTTTTTTTCTACCTGTACATCGGTGTTACAAAGAAAAGTTCTTGGAAATTGATTTACTTTATTTTTTTTGGCTTTAGGGTCTTTCACCAAATGATGAAACTTTGACCGCCTGCCTCAAGTCTGTCTCTGCTTGGGGTAGCGGAAAAATACTGCAACAATTGGCTTTAGAAATTGTCGCAGAATTTAGACAGTTGGGCATACAACCTGGATTATCTGCTTATTACTACTTATTATGTCTATTTTGCAAAGAAAGTGAGTATTATTGTAAAGTAAATTGACATAGGTTTAAAAAAGAATAAACAATAAAAGTTGGTTCATAATATGTTCAGCGATATTTATATATGGGAATACCAGTGTTATAATAGTTTTGTTCTATCTTCATATATATATACTTTTTGTTTGTGTGTATGTGACTGAATTGCTCCTAAACGGCTGGACAGATTTTGATGTTTTTTTTTAAAAAACGATATTCCAAGTCCGACTTTAAAAAATCCAAAATTAAAAAAAAATCCTTTGTAATTATATGAGAAATGAAAAAAAATCGAGTGGCGACCTCTATACATCAATATTAAGTGCTTTGATTTCGACATTCTTTGTTTTAATATCCTTTAACAAAATTTCACGGTAATTTTAAGAAGAATAAAAAGACATATAAAATCAAAAGAGGAATGTCATCCAAACCCACGGGAAATTGTTAGCCTAATATATTTCTGATTTATTTACAGGAGGCCCACGAGTTGATATACTTTCTCCTATACTAAATGATTTAGAAAGTAGAGAACGCTTAGATGCCAAAGAAGCGACAGATACGCATTTCTTCATCACCGCTATGGGTGTATGCAGCGATCATTTACAGGTTTGTATAGACATTTATAGTACACAGTGGTCGACATTCGACCATAGTTCATTGATTTTTTTAAAGTTTGAACTTTATTAGGATTAATATCATTGTTGAATGTAGAATGAAAAAGGGTAACTGGAACGTAAGAGTAAAATAATACATACAATCGAGCATAGCAACCTCCTTCACAACCTTTTTTGAAGTCCTTTATAGACAGATGTCAAAATGTCTTTTTTATTTACATGTGTGTATATGTTGTGTAAAATTCAAGCAGTAGTGTGAGTAATGCATATTTTAATTAATTTAATATACTTATAATGCATGTTATATAAAATAAATAGCTTTCTGCACTTCTCCTCCATATAAACTTTAACTATGCCAAGTTTCATGTTTATCCGTTCACGCAATTCCTTTAAAAAGGGATACAAAGTTTAGGCTTCACGTATTAATATATACTAGTGGGCGTCCAGTGGTCGACATTCGACCATAGTTCATTGATTTTTTAAAGCTTGAATTTTATTAGGATTAATATCATTGTTGAATGTAGAATGAAAAAGGGTAACTGGAACGTAAGAGTAAAATAATACATACAATCGAGCATAGCAACCTCCTTCACAACCTTTTTTGAAGTCCTTTATAGACAGATGTCAAAACGTCTTTTTTATTTACGTGTGTATATGTTGTGTAAAATTGAAGCAGTAGTGTGGGTAATGCATATTTTAATTAATTTAATGTACTTCTAATGCATTTTATATAAAATAAATAGCTTTCTGCACTTCTCCTCCATATAAACTTTAACTATGCCAAGTTTCACTTTCATCCGTTCGCCCAATTCCGTTAAAAAGGCATACAAAGATTAGGCTTCACGTATTAATATATAGATGATAGTAATATTATTGTACGTTAATAGTGAAAAAACAAGTATATTTTTCTTTATATTTATAGAACATCAAAATGAATGTAGCAATATTTTAATACTGATTTTCTTTTTTAGCACTAAACGAATGTAAATATAGTATTTGGTAAAAAAAAACTACAATTCGGATCTTGTAACTTCTAAACAGCTTTTTCTAATTATTATCTATTCTTCTATCTATCTATATTCTTATTCTGATAAAGCATACTTCTGTATGAAATAAAACTCTGTAGAAAATGGATCTGTTGTAAAATTTAAATATATCTTCTCCTTCAAAACTTGTTCAAGTCTGAAGTGGCGCTTACCATAAATTACCTTATTGATGAATTTATCACATTGCAAAATTTTATCCTCGATAATCTTTCTTAGACGCTGATAGTGTCTTATGGCCATATTAGTCGTATTTCTATTCGAAGTATTTAATTTCTAAAACTTTACAATGTCATTAAATATTGTATTGAATTTTTGCTACGAAACCTTATTGGTGTTATTACAAAAAAGTTCCATACATATTGAATCCTGGCTTTTGTCTTGCTTTGGTTACGTTAGGTTAGATTTGCGAAAAAGGATAAAGCGAACTTGTCTCGGGCGAGCGCAGTGCACTTATTATTTCAATTTTGGATTTATTTCAATGTTTGATAGCTCAGTTATCTAGGAAGGCTATAGGCTATATATCATCACGCTAAAACCAATAGAATTGGAGCACGTATAAAGAATGTTTCAAAATCGGGTTTATGTTGTTCCTTTTGAAAGCATCCGCTGCGTGTTAGTTATCCCAAAGTTAAACTTTGTTAACTATTCCAAGCGAACGTAGTAGCAGGCCGAAGCTAGTGTATTAATTAGAAATTATTTCAGGACATAAACATGGCAGAAAGGCTACACGCTCTTCTAATGAAAGATGACAACTACAAGTTGGTGGGGGACGCGTTTAAAGAGAGCATTTATTATAGACACCTAGTTACAGTTGCTTGCAGGTATGTTTATGTACGAATGTTCTTTACAAACAATTTCCGGTGTTTCCTCAGCTTCTATACGGTATTTATTTTCGGCTTTTTATTTTATATCTTCCTTTTTTTTCGAACTGACTACGCTATTGACCCAGCAAGGTCTTAACAGCTTCACCGGGCTACTAAGCGCTTAAGGCACTCAGCCGATTTTATTTTGACAACTAGCTCAAGGGTGCACGGCACACCTCGGCTTGGCTGTTGCCTGATACATCCAATTCGCGATCTATCTTTTCTTTTTTTTTTTTACGTGGGGAAATCCCTGGATACGCCACCCTCCCGGGGGAGAGGGTGGGTTATGTCCGAGTCGCACGGACTAAAACCCCACGGTGTACCGACAGACCTTTTTGTGGGGGCGGCAAGGGATCGTTCACGCTAATCAACCTTGTATAGCCGCCCCCACGGTCCGCCCGGCGGAAGGTGACCGCCTTTTCCATAAGGCAGAGCCGTCCAAGCTTCCAGGGCTTCGGGAACTGCCCGACCGAAAGACACCGGTCGAACAGCTCCCGAAGCCACCCCCCTAATTGGCCCAAGGCGAGGCCGAGCACCCGACCCGGTACCCCATCAGGGCCGGGCGCTCTACGCCGGTTGAGGAGGCGCTCGACCGCCCTCCCCATCTCCTCCTCCGTTATCGGAGGGGGCGGCCTGTCGAGCACCTCCTCGACTGCCTCCCGAGGCGGAGGCATGGGAGGAGCCGGTAGCATCGGAGGGTCGGGGAATAATTCTTCCACGACCCTCGCAACCACCTCCGGCCGGAGGGTCTCCGTCGCCGGGGGCGCCCAGGATCGCAGCTTCTTGCGCACGATCCTGTACGGGCGCCCCCATGGATCCCCCTCCAGCGTCTGGAGCAGCTCCTCCCATGCTGCTTCTTTCGCCCGGCTGATGGCAGCCTGCAGGGTCTTCCTGCACTCCCTGTAGCTGCCATACAGCCGGGCCTCCGCCTCCGGGTCCCGGTGCCGGCGTCGGCGGCTGCGCCCGAACAGCCGCCGGGCCGCGGAGCAGGCCGCCCGGAGATCGGCGATCTCCGGCGACCACCAGTACACCGCCCGTTTGTCTGGGCGGTGTACGCTCCGCGGCATCGACGCGTCGCAGACCTCCGTGAGGGCTCCACGGAGGCGGGCTGCGGACGCGTCGACGTCAGCCCCTGTGGGAGGGGGCATGGCCCACGCCTGGACGATGGCCGCCTCTTCCGCTAATTCTCGGTTGAGGCGGCTCATCGCCCAGAGCAGAGCTAACCTAAGCTAACTATTCGTACATATATGAGTTGTTGAAACATATACAGCATACATACCTCACCAACTCTTATATATATTTCGTATCGGATAATATTCTAAACTATTTCAGTTTGATAAGGGAAAAAAATTGTATCTTACTAATATCATAAAGCTTCATGGTTTGTTCGTTTGGTTCAACGCGCTAATCTCAGGAACCACTGGTCCGATTTGAAAAAGTCTTTCAGTGTTTATATCGTCACGCTAAAACCAATAGGAGCGGAGCACCGATGAAAAATATTTTGAAATCGCTTTTTTTTTTCCTTTTAAGAACTTTCGCTGCGTATTAGTTAGCATTCGCCTAAATTACCTATGTATTCAAAAAAATCTGACTGACAGAAAACTGTGAGAAATGACGTATTTTCAATCAACATTTCAACCCCTTAGGGGTTAAATATACAAAAATCAGTCCTATAAGAAGACCCTTCGTTCGTTCGTCTTTATGTTATTTATATTTTGTTTTATTTCATTGTACCCTCATACTGTATTTCATGTTTAATCTTACTAGCTAACTATCATTCGTTTTGATTTTATTTACTGCCCTAAAGTTATCTGTATACTTACTCCGTGGGCGGCAGAGCGGATTGTTCTCTAAGAACTATGTTGTTTTTTATGGAATATGGCTTACATGTATTTTTGAGTACCTACAATTGTACCCTTAATAAATAAAAAAAGAGACCCTTGTATGTAGCACAAATAGAAATTGTAAATGCTTAATAAGAGCATGAATTGCTTTTAGTTATGTAAAAAAATCTCAAAATACAACTGTAAATTCTCTTTTAATCTATTTTGTATAAATATCCTAACGTCATTAATCTTTATATTAATAATGATTTTCACAGACACGCTTCCTTTGAAAGAACAACTCAATTGTTGGACGCATTGGTGCCTAATGTATACGTACCAGAGCCTACCGTGATGGATGAGGTACGAAATTTTATTTCCTAACTGATATCAGTTTTATTTATTATCTTAAATATATATTTTATCTACAGAAGGAAAACAAAAAAAATTAAACAAAATTATGCTTACAAAAGTTCTTAGTAAACAATAAAAATAACACCAAAGCAGTTTTACTTCAACCGCGTGTGACGGTTACACGCACTCATTTTTTTTTGCCATGTCGGGATTTTGAAACTTTTTGAGTGCATAAAGCGGAATTCTTTCGTCGAAAACGGGACATAATTAAAAAAGGAATATTATCAAAAGTTTTTTAAATATTTATCTTTTTATTTGAGTTCAAATTACGTTTACGTTACAATAGATAGCAAAAATAGGCATTGTATTTTATTTTAATAATAATATTTTTTAAGTCACACTTGCCCTATCTTTAAATAGTTAATTGAGTCTTATTCGTCTTCTGAATAAAAAATATTTTGTATTTGTATAACTTTGACCTATTAAAAAAAATCCAAAAAATGTTGTAAAGTTAACCAAGATTGATGTTTTTTCAAAGTCTTTCATTTTTTTCCAGTTTTTATGGCAATTTTTCGATATTTTCAAAATTCCCTATAAAGGGTACTGCATGCCCTCTCGTGTCCCCACAAAAAAGACCTGCTTATACCTTTATGTTATTACAGATAATAAGAACTCTAGAAGTGGCCGGTGCTGGGGACCGACTAGCCCAAGCGTGGTCTCAGCTAGTCGTTTTTGGACACGCCAGTCGAGTAAAACTCGTCGAGAAACTTCTAGAAGCGATGTGCAACTGCTACCAATACCAAGGTATACATAACTAGCAACAGCCCGCGACTACGTCCTCTTTAACTTACAAAATAAAATTGAACAGAAATAAAATATAGCCCAGCGCCACCTACTGTGCAGTTATAGTAAAGCGCATAACAAAAAAAGAGTGTGTGATCAGAGGACCCATGTCAGGAACGACGCTTCTTCTTGAACGTCCAATGTAATTCTATATGGAGATTTGGATTATTTATATTTCTATATTTTCGTCACGTAAGAAAAAAGCGTTATGCCTCTTCTTCCTCTTTCATTCTGTTTAATATGTATATTTTTATTTTTTACCACGTGTTCAGGGCAAATAACAGAAGTGAGTATTTTTTTTAATGTCCTAAGAGAAATATTTATTTATTAAACAATACATATAAAACAGTGAATTATAAATTAATTAAAAATGATAAATAAAATAACAAATATGTGTACGGATTTCGATGCATGCACACATACACCCACTTCTATACAATAAAGAGATGCAGAATGAGAGAGGGAAAAATAGAGGCGAGTGGAGCGAGAAAGAGAGGAAAATATAACTTTTTCCTTACCGGACGATTTCTATTAGTCAACTCCTATGACAAACCGCGTCAAAAAACACATTTTTACTGGATATTTGGCACTTAAGGCAGTTAAGTTAAAAACGTTTATTTCCCACTATTGATATTGGCAAATTACCAAAAGATGTCTTAATAACAAAAAACGAACTATAATAGCTGCTTAATCACAATACTTAGTCAAACGTATTCCATAGGTTTATTTAAATACTAGCCGACCCGTGCCCACTTCGTTGGGCGGTAATAGACATTGTCAAGCTACAACTTTTCTATAGAACATCTCATAATTAAGGCAGCGTTCGTAAGAAACGTTTTAGTTCGACCATTTTTCTCCGACTCCCCAGATATTACCCCCTACAAGCTCACAAACTTTACCTCTTTATAATATTATTATAGATAATATAATTAGTTAATAGCTTCTGCCCGCGACTTCGCACGCGTGGAATAGTTATTTTGGGTTAAGACGCAACGGAAGCTCTCAAAAGGAAAAAATACCCCGATTTTAAAACATTTTTCATTGTTGCTTTTTTTTATGTCATAGGTGGAAAACGAACAGGTGGCTCACCTGATGTTAAGTGATCACCACCGTCCATGGACACTAACAACACCAGAGGAGTCGCAAGTGCGTTGCCACCCTTTGGGGGGAAGGGTTAGGGGAGGGAGTGGGAGAGGAGAGGGGAGGGGAGGTGGGCCTCCGGCGCTCTCACTGACCGAACGAAACGCAACAATGCAAGCACTGTTACTTCACGTCAGTTTTCTGTGAGAGGGTGGTACTAACCCGGGCGAGCCGACCCATTCATGCTGAAACCAGTAATAGGTTCAGCGTGGCTCTACCACCATAAAGCTCCGCTCCTATTGATATTGGCGTGATGATATATAATAGCCAATAACCATTCTCGATGAAATGAGCTATATAACACTGAAAGAATTATTCAAATCGGACCAGTAGTTCCTGAGATTACCCCCTACAACGTCACAAACTCACAACGTCACAAACCTCTTTATAATATTAGTATAGATATATTGTTTGACATAGCTAATATTAAGAAATAAAATTTAATTTTAATTATTCTATGTACATTCATTCAGACGAGGATGTGAAAGGCAAAATGCGTGCAACCGCGGCAGACATTTTGAAATTTGGTGAAATTACTGAAGAAAAAGAGGAAGTTAAAGACCTCAGGGCTCCAGTAGCAAATAAGTGAGTACACATGAATGATATTACATGTTAGATAACAGACGTTATCTCTAAAAATATTTGTAAACCACTAGTTGCGACCGCGACTTCGTCTGCATTGCTGATTATCTAAATAGTATATTTTATGTACAGAATAAAAAACATAAAAAATTGAAAGTGTACTTACGAAATTTCTCAAGTATTTTATAGTATTAAAATCGTAGTTTCTTAAAATTTAATTCTATATTAAATTAACATATTGCGATAAATTACGCGCATCACGCATATACTACTGTATAAATATCGATTTTTTTTTAAATTCTATTTCACAGACACGTAATTAATTTCTAAAAAAAAACATTTTGAAAGAAAAAGAAAGAAATATTTTATTGTTGGAACAACCATACAATTTAATTAAATAAACAAATTAGAAAAAAAAAATATAAGACTGCAGTATATAATAGTACTGCAGTGCTGATTCCCGGTGGGAGCTCATATGATATACGAACATTCAGTCGCTCAAATTAATGTAAGAATATAAAAAATAGACCAAACAAAATTAACAAGAGATATTTTATTTAAAAAAATGTTTTAATATACTACGATTTTATTAGCACTACTCGTTTAGAGATGTGTGTTTTCTTGCAGTGGGGTTTTTTTTTTCGATCTGTCTACGCTATTGACCAAGCAAGGTCTTAGCAGCTTCACCGGACTACTAAGGCGAGCGCTTAAGGCACTCAGCCGATTTTATTTTAACAACTAACTCAAGGGTGCGCGGCAAACACCTCGGCTTTGGACGTTGCCGTGGGGAAGTGGGGCAAACGGTATGAGTTGCATGCGCTAGGGTGGTAAAGCAAACGGGTAACACTGTTTACAATTTCTTTTTTGTTCACATTCTTTTCCCTGATAATAAAATATATTATTAAAATAATAATCAACAAATAAATAGGCCGATGAATGAGGCTGTCAAACTAAGGAATGCTCTACCGGTTTCTATGAGATGGGAGCAGACGACGGGCATTTTTTAAAACTCGATCAAAAAGTACCATTTGTCGATTCAACATTTCGCTTCTTTTTTTTTTGTCATAATATGTGGCTAACGAACAGGTGGGTTACCTGATATTAAGTGATCACCACCATCCATGGACGCTAACAACACCAGAAGAGTTGCAAGTGCGTTTATATATATATATATATATACTACTATACTTTGTTTTGTTTAATATTTATTTAGATTATATATTATTTATAATTTATATTACGTCATATATTTGTGTGTACGTGCCGCTAATTTATGTGGTATTAGCGATAAGGCCGCTCTCTGTATAAATCATACAACTTATATGTTTCATAGCGTACGTGTATAATGGTGTGCAATAAAGATTAAATAATGAATATATTTAAATACTAGATTGTCAGCGACGGCTGTGACGAATATAATAGAGTTGTGTTCGGATGTAAACGACAAATCTGATCCGATATGGGAGAGTGTGGAGGTAGCGATACAACGGCTCAGGAGGGAGGAGGCGACGGGCGTACCCGCGCGACCAATAGTCTTAGCTGAAGTCGCACAGAAAGCAGCCGCAGTCGGGAAACAAGGCATAGCTGCCGTAAGTATATTCTATACATATAATAAGAAGATTTTTATTTAAAAAAATTGTTGCAGGTGTCTAGGAATAAACAATAAAATACGTAGAATAAATAATAAAATACGTATTCAGAAATGTTTGTCTGTCTATATGTATCAATACGGATCACTGCTAAAATACTGCTTTCATAATAAAACCTTTTCAAGGAAATCATAAAGCATATATTCGAGTAACTTTTAGTCTTTTTCATTAAAATCGGTTCGTTCTATTAAATGTTCGGCGTAATTACGAGAGAATAGTAGATCAGTAAATGGATTTAATATATTCAAATGACTTTATTAATGGTCACTCCATGTTTCAGGCTTACTAAGACCAGTAACAGTTTTTTAGGTAATAGTGTTAGATTTTATAACAAAGTCCCAAAACACATTACCGATTTGCCGGATAGTAGGTTCAAATGTTATGTCAAGCGGGTCTTAGTACATAAAGGTTATTACGGGGTGGATCAGTATGTGAACGATGGCGACGACGTCTGGAAGTGACGCCTCTCTCTGTGCAGCCACTAAAAATGAATGTAGCTTTATGTGTCTGTTGTAATAATAAAAATAAATATGTTATGTATTATGAAAGGATAAACCAGATCGAGTTTCTTGCCGGTTCTTCTCGATGACTGGGTTGTTTTCCGAACCGGTGGTAGCTTTGACGTTCATAGATGCCTTCTCAGGGCCTAAATTGAATAAAGAGTATTTTGATTTGATTTGATTTAATCGTTATTTTTTACGTAAGGTTCTACGCGAACGGATTTTTAAATTGTTTTTAGCGTTGAAATCTTACCTGATGTTATGTGACTATGTGGTCTAAGATGATAAATACGCTTAACATAGAGCAAGTGTAGCTGCCGGAATACATCTTTTGTAGGTAATAGAGCCACGCCGAAGCTATTACTGGTTTCAGCATGAATGGGTCGGCTCGCCCGGGGTACTACCACCCGACCCACAGAAACACCGACGTGAAGTAACATTGTGCAAAAAGTGCATTTTTGGGTTTCGTTTGATCAATAAGAGCGCCGGTAGCACACGTGTCCTCCCTCTCCCCCCATACATAGGCTGGCAACGCACTTGCGACTCCCCTGGTGTTGCTAGTGTCTAAGGACGGCGGTAATCACTTAACATCAAGTGGCCCGCCTGTTCGTTTGCCTCCTATAATATATTAAAAAAATCTATATGTACTTGGTGGCATGCTTTCAACTTGAAAAGGATAACAAAACAAGCTTGAAACTACGTTATGGTTTCATAACTATGTTCTCCTTCACCGAAAGAATTCAGAAAAATACGAACCTACTTAAAGACAGTGCAATTATCGCATTCAATATGAACCAGCACAACAAAAGAGTAAATAAAATAAAGAGAACGTCAAAACAGATAATAAAATAGACATAAGATGTAATAGAGTTAAATAGAATAAGAAATGTAAAAGGAAATAAAGTAAGGAAAGAAAATAAGTAGGACACCTAAATAGATAATTAAATAGAAGTAAGATGTAATAGAGTTAAGTAGAATAAGAAATGTAAAACTTACGTAATACTTCTCTACAATACGCATATAAGTAAATATTTCTAGAAGGTAAATATTTATGGAATTTGACGAAGATATGGAGCTAGATTCAGACAATTTCATGATTACATGCATCCGTCAATCAGTAGAAAATTTCTGATAGATGATGGAATGAACTTATAAAATTCTCTTATTTATAATACCTAAATAGGTTACATATTAAGTTTCATGTAGCAATCTTTTCGGTTTGCGACTGGATTCAAAGCTATTCAATAGATAGGAGATTAACCTCCTATCTAACCAACCTAACTCAATGCAGTAAAAATGGATAAGGCATCTACGAACCAAAAATTTAGGGGTCATTAAACTAGAGCCTTAGTTCTCAAAGTGGTCCAGTTGGACTCCCGACGGTCCACGTGCGAATCGACGGGGGTAACATTGGCGTGACAAAAAAATGGGTTTTCACAGTTCGTATTTCGATTCACGAAAATTTATCTGCTTTCGATAGTGAAGAACTAAAATGTTGGCTTGGTGTTGTAGGCAGATCATATTTTGAGAAGCTCAGCGACTGTTACTAGCAAAACCTTGGGAATATGGTAGAAATGTAGCCGCAGGTGGTCCACCGGAACCAACCAAATTTTGAAAGTGGTCTATGAGAAAAAAAAGATTGGGAACCTCTGAACTATATCATTAAAAAAACTCAATCTGATGGTATTCGCCTTTAGGCTGCCGTGACGTATCTAGCTGAATGCGGTTTCGAGGAAGCGATGACTGCGAGTGTGCAGGTCCTCAGCGTGATGCTGAATAGGACCAAAGAGGAAGTTCAAACTCTTCTCCAAGAGCCCCAAATTAATCTCGCGAATACGCTGCAACCTGCAGTATTCGCTGTCGCAGACGCTTATCATTTGTAAGTATATAATAACTATTAATCGTCAATTGGTCAAAATTATACCATAATTCGTGAATTACTTAAATATCTATATTATTCATGTTTTTCTTTTACCCGAGACAAATATTCTAGATTAGTAGACGTAAATATTGTTAAGTATAGGGAATAGAGACTTAAAAAAAAGCTTCAACTTGTGAATTGTTACTAAATAAAAACTGAGAAAATAGGTTTTGAAACAGAGTAAAAAATGTACTACACTATTTTATCTTTCACTAAATACACTAGGTGAATGTTTAATCCCTCCAATCGTGTGGTAGTTCATGGTCACATTTAACATATAAAATAATAATATCAAAACAAATACTAATAAACAACAAAGAGCACTTTAGTTAAAGTTTGTTCTAAAACTTTTAAAAGTATTGGAACGATTTTTAACACAAAAAAAAACACTCCCAGATTCAATGAACAAAATGTAAGGGGCGCTTTTCAAGGTTATCATTACGTAACTGCTTATTGTCGGAATGCCCCACGGTCAAACAATGGGAAGCGGGGCGTGGCCCGGAGTGATTCAGCGCTTCCGTATTTATTACACCAGTTCTTTTTTGCGTAAATCACCTGATGTTGAGTGTATATCAGTTTTGCGTTTCTCGAGATAATTCGGTCAAATATTAAGCACCTACTTTTTTAATTGGTTTAGAACGAGAAGCAAGTAATCTATGAGAATACTGCAACATTTTGACCAGTCATGCTGTATATAGAACATTATTCTACATATGGAATTACTCAATGGATTACTGGATTACGCATTAGTAATACACGATATCTATCATTTCTTGATGGAATCTTCAAAATTCTAAATTGGCAAATATATTCCAACAACTGTTATATTTAATTAATTTTAAAAGGTTTTCAATTTATGTCTACCCCGAAGTAACAAATTCCTGATGTGGTTCTCTTTTACCTGTTACTGTATAGTGTAAGTTATTTCAATATAATCAAAACCAAAGATTTTTTCGGGATTCGCGTACACTTGCTAATTTAAATTGGTAACACTATCGGCTGATGGTGAAAGAATACAGAAAAAAGAAGAAAAAATGAAGTAAACCAAAGAAATGTTCTTGTAGTAGTCCACCGTATGTGGAGAAATGTAGAACTGGATTTTTCAGAGTTTGAAATCACCAATACAGCATGGCCGAAGGTTGTGATTATACCCATACCTTTGTACGGGAAGAGGCCTATGACCCTGCAGTGGGCTTCTTATGATGATTAAATCATGCTTACGATATTTTATGTAAATCGTAAATTATTTGATAATAAAATAATGAAAGAAGATATATCTGTATTTCTAGTGAGAATGAGTAAATATATGCTAAATTCCTATTATACAATTAACAGGGCAAAAACTGGAACTCCTATTAAAGAAACCACAGAAACATCGACTAGCTCGGAGAGTGACAGCGAATCGACTTCCGATGAAGAATAATATTTAAGGAAAATATAATTTAGATATTTAAAACCAATAAAATGCATTTAGATTTATGTTTTCTTTTATTCTTTAGTTGTCCGTTTCCCTGTCGTTACATAATTTATAACAAAGTCTTCTGCCGCATCTGTCTATCTGTTCGCGATAAACTCAAAATTTACGGAACGGAGTTTCGTGTCATTCACCAATAGATAAAGTGATTAATGAAGAAGGTTCAGGTATATAATTTGTCAATTTTTTTAATAGCAAAACTGCTTTAGGCGCCACTAGGAAGTAACTGGACGATACGTTTCTATACCATCCGGTTAAATAATAATTAATAATATAATAACCAAAACTTCTATTAAACCATAATTTGTTATTTATCATAGTAATCCATCTACTCGTACTTTTTTATTTACTTTATAACAAAGAGTTGCTGATGCTAAATTTCCTGTGTTATTTAAGTTCCGAATTACCTGATAGACGGCACTACATATAATGAAGCTTTGATTTAATTTGTTACTTACATTGAAACCAGATGGCAGCGCGGTCGCGTGCCCATTATATTTTCATATAATATCAAACATTATATTTCATTTTTTTTTTCAAAATTTTTTTTAAAAACTATTTATTGACAAAATCAAAAATATTTAAAAAGTTTTACTTCAATCGCGTGTAACGGTTACACGTACTTATTTTTTTTAATATCAGGGAAGAGCAACGTCTGCTGAGCCCGCTAGATAATTAATAATTTAATTAAGTTTTTTTTTTAATTATCTATATCTCGCTAAATATTTCTGAGGAATTATTGTTGAAGTGATTTTCGACTGAATTTTATAGGTAAAACATAGGGCACATAATAAGTAATAATATATAGGGTATATCAACAACTAGCCGGCCCGCAGGTCGTTGTCCCGCCCTAATAATAAAAAAAACCTTAACAAATTATATACCTTCCTCATGAGTCATTGTATCTTGGTGAAAACCGCATGAAAATCAATTTAGTAGTTTTTGAGTTTATCGCGAACAGACAGACAGATGTGGCTGTAAGGATAAGTCTAAATTACTATAACAAAAATGTAAATGTTTGTGAACGTGGCAGAGCCACGCTATATCTATTACTAGTTTCACCATGGTACTACCCCGGGCAAGCCGACCCATTCGTCCTGAAACCAATAATAGCTTCAGCATGGCTCTACCACCTGCAAAATGCTGCTCGAACTTACTAAAGCTTAAGGATTGAATCTATCAAACGTCCCATCTACAAATGAATCAACAGTGTTAAAAAGTTTTACGAGAATTCCAAGCGAATGGGAGGTAAATCTCTGTGCAGTGTAGACAAACATGGCGTCTTTTAGTGTCCGAAGACAAAATCACTGTTGGTCGCTGCACTATAACAGTTTACATAAATTTACAAAAAATTACATCTGAGCCGGATCTGGCTTGTGAATTACATAGAGAAACAATACATCAAAGAGTGCCAAATAAAACAATCTTAAGTAAACATTTAGTTACTTTAATGGCAATAAGTAACGTTAGTTAGACGTCTATTGATTCACTAATATTTGCGTTTATCACAATCGCCTTAACGAAAACATAAATTTATTACATGTATGTACAGAGATCCAAGTTATTTACCGTTAAACGTCAGAATGTCCAAAGAATGTGTCACATTGTGCCAATATGAACTCATTTCTCTATATTGTGTTGGGGAGGTGTTAAAAATGATAATTACTTTCGAGTTAAGGTCTAAGGAAAGTTCGCGACCATCCGTTAGTTGTGCTTAGTTCGTCTTCTCGTAGCCTTGATTTTGTGAAATCGAAAATGACATCAAGTAGATTATTTCTCGTTGTCTCAATATTAATAGCGGTAAGTACTTATTAAATATTAAGTAAGTGCTATCTATACCTATTAGCATAGTTAACTAAACTTATTTTATAATAAGAACTTTTACGTAAATAATAATTTGATTTAAAAAATTAAGTTTGTCGTAAATTAATTTCGATCATTAAATACTCAAAATTTAATAGCTCCTAGACTGTATTTTTATAGTATTTAATGCTTTTTGGTAGCTAAACTTCATATATTGTCAGTCAAAAATGTCTTGCGTCGTTGGAAAACGAGCAATATTATTGGATAAAACATACATTTTTTATAAAAAAACAAGAGATAATTTCAGAAAAAGCATAGCTTGTAAAGCTGAAAGACATGTATAGATATTTAATAGCAACACAGAACTGATAATTATTTTCATAGATAAAAATCGGCGAGGAGCGGGTGTCGTATCAACAACCTGTCCGCTCAATGGCAAGACTTCACTGCACTATATATATAGGTTTATAGTAATGTCAATAATTATATGATGATGATATGATATTAACAACAAAGCCTACCCCGACCAAAATGTTAAAAAAATATTTAATGTATGCAGATTTGGCCCTGTTACAGTTTTATTATAATATAGATTTACAATTTTGGATTCCTAATTTTAATTGAATAATGACCACATAAAATTCTTTAAAAATACCTACCTAATTGTTTACATTTATCTCAAAAGAAAAAACAGAAGAATTATTTTATTAATTTGTACCTAATCATGTATTACAGAATGAATGCTTATATAACTATACAAACACTATTTAAAAATAACTCATATCAGAATTGTATACCTACTGCATAATATTTACTCTTCTGATTGCAATACCTGTTTGTTCTTGCAAAATGATATCATGTGAATTACCTCAGTTCTTATCATGGAAAACTACAAGTTATATTTTTAACTGTTTAATTAAACTTTTTACAACATATTATAACCGTATCTTTTCAGTTAACAACGAATTTAAATGTCGTCATTGGAGCCAAAGTGAAGACTTTTAGATGTGGTCCTTACGGATTTGTATGCGAAGCAAACAACAAAGTGAGGATCTGTGAGGGCGAAAATATATTTGGACCGTCATTCCTCTGCCCTCCAAGTACAATATGCAACGAAGACTCGAGCGACGTTTGCGAGAATTCAATGAATTATATCGATTCTACATTCACCAGAGCGATACGTTGTCAAAGAAGCGAAAGAATCGCAGATCCAAGCGTACCAGGATGTAAAGGGTATATTCTATGTATTCCCAATAGAAATCGTTTCCAAGGCATTAAGTTCAAATGTTCTGGAAACACAATTTTCAACGGTTACACCAGAACATGTGCAACTCCTGATAAATACCGATGTCCGTTATCAACAACGACGCCGAGTCCATCCGAGTTGTTCAGCGAAACTCGAAACATTGATTCTAATCGTAATAAAATCGGAATGACGAACTACCATTCAGCAGACCACAAATTAAGACCGATAGAATGTAAAAATTATAAGTTCTCCGTTACCCAAGATAGTATTCCCGCTCGTGCTACTTACTTTTGCCCTTCGAAGCCGCTGAGAGGTGAATCATCAGTACGGTGTACGATATTCTCAAATCATTTTTGTATCACCTTAGAACGAGATCAGGAAGATCAATTTATAAATGAAAGTGGGGCAGCTTACAGAAAACCACGAATGTAATGAGGGCATCGTTGAATCTATACAATATTAGGTACTAACTGGTGTTCGCAACAGCGTGCTGGTGAAAATGGTTTCATCGGTTTTCATCGGAACTATGTATCTTATTGGGATTCATTGTCAGCTGTCATTTATTATTTTCATTATAATTTAACCCTTATAAGACTTATATCGATTTTAAACTACTTTTTCTTTTTTTTTATTAACCTGGGGAAATCCCTTATGGATACCCACCCTCCAGGGGGAGAGAGTGGGTTATGTCCGACTCGCACGGACTAAAACCCCACGGTGTACCGACAGGCCGTATTTGTTGGGTGGCAAGGGATCGTACTAGCTACTCAACCTTGGATAGCCGCCCCAACGGCCCTCCCGGCGTAAGGTGACCGCTGAGCTCCTGCCTAACAGGGAGACAGGATACCTATATTAAAATCTATTATTACAGCAAGGATTGTATGGAAAAGCTTAGTTATATGTTCTCTAGTTAATATTTCCTAAACTCTTCTATCAGTATATCAAATTTTATCAATTACTTCAGCCTTTTTGGAGGTTAGCCCGAACTAGAAACAGACACGTAAAATTAATTTATATGGATAATTATTGAATCTAATAAAAGAGCAGCGTTTAAAAAAATTGTAGAAATAGATATCGTTACTCGACAAGAGTATGTATGGGTATTTGTTATTTAAATAAAGTGTACAATATTTTAGTATTATTTTATTAATGTCCTTAAAACCTATATGTATTACAAATATCATTTTGTTACTGTTGACATACACTATAACAAATGTCTATCTACATTTTTTGTTAATACATATTTAAAAAAAAATATAATTGAAATATTTATCTACACAACGTTTAGTGTGTGACCTTACTTATGAAGATTTGTACTGAACTTGCAAGGAATGGTGCAATTGCTTAGAACGTCCACTTGCGATGAGAACTGTTAATCATATCGTGTTCGACCTTTTTTTTTAATAATTATTTGCTGACAGTACTACTCCGCCCACTCGTGGTATAGCAACACGGCAAACTACCGTTTCTAAAGCACACATTATTAAATAAATACTCATAACGATGAAAATTTTACATTAAATATATGCCGTGCTTTGAGTAGATGACAGCCTGAAAATTATTTTATTATATTCTTTTACCACGTGTTAAAAGCGTATTTATTTTGAGGCATTAAGGTATCTACTCGTATAAAAATCATTTTATTTTCTAACGTAGAGTTATTCACTAGGTCCAACCAACATTTGACTTTATCTTACTTACACCATGGGCGTACTAGATTTTACTCTAGTAAATATTGATTAATATAGGAATATGTTTACGTAACTTATAAACTATATACCAGTATAACTAAATTATTATCTTTTCGTCGTGTGAAAATATGACAAAGGAAATATAATGCTAAGCAGCAAAGTAAGTTAAACTTCTGCGCAAAAGCCTTCATTTAGCAAATTATATAATGCGATTATTATTCTAGATGTTGTAAGTACAATTGTTATTATACCTGTAAGGTTTATTACATAATATCACATTTTACTTCAAATTTTATATTTTTTTAAATCATAAGGAAACAATAAACATGCAAAAAATTTACTACTCATTAAAAATAATTTTTGCTATATTAATAAAAAATCATTAATATTCTATACTATCATCATCGACGCATCTCATCTTATCACTATCAAAAGTTTTATCGTCATCACAAAATTTCTTCTTAACTCTATATCCAAATCTCTTATTTCTAGAACATACAAAGTATTGCCTGCGATTACTTGGGTCAGCAAATTTTCCTTCTTTTTTACATTGAAATCCCGTACTCTCTGATCGCGATGGATCGTATGAACTTGATTTAGTCTCACTTTGATCACTTTGCGTATTAGAATTTTCACTGCCTGATGAAGCAGAACTAGAGGTTTCTTCTAGTTTGTGAGTACAATGTAGTGAAGTTTTATTTAAATAGTATCCGTTTTGGCACTGTAGTTTGAACCGAAGATACTTATCTGCTTCTCCTTTGACGCATATGTAGTAAATATTATTTTGTAAACTGTCACTAAACCTCCCTTCAGACGTGCAATGAAATTGAGTATTTCGTAAACAATGTGTGAGATTACTTGTACACTGTTTTCTAAATCTACTGAAAACGGTATTAATTGGGCACATTCCAACAATCGGTTCTTCCCTCCCAATACATATGTAAAATTTTCTACAGTCTATATTATCGGTGTATTTACCACGAGAACGATGCTGGCAGCTAAAAGACGTTTGGTGTTCATCATCTTCGTGGGGCGTATTGTTAGCGTTATCTATGCGCCTAATATTACTTTGTATAACTGATTCGTTATGAATATAATTACTGTTATTTGTATTATGGATCTGAATGCTCGGGCTTATTGTTTGAACACTTTCATTATGTCTTTGAGAAATATATTTCTCAGTAGATGGTATCGGTACATTTTCTTTTACGGGCACAGTGATATTTGTATTGTCTTCGGTTGTTAAGTATTTTTTCGAATCATGACTTTCGTCTAACATTAACGCTGTACTATTAACAAAAGTAGTTTGATTACCTTTTACCATTTTATCGTATGATGTATCATTATCTCTTCGGGTAGTTATCGGTTTATTTGTAATCATTGAATCATTATGAGAAACTTTGAGTACACTACTTTCCTTTGAAGGAGGTAGACTGCTATTCCGCACAGTCTCTAACCCGTCGAATGTTACAGTCGGATTATTTTTCTCTTGTTTTATATCATATGTATTTTTTATTTTTGTCCCATTATTATTTATAAAAGTATCCGTATTGTTTTGTTTATAATTGGGTAATATTTTCACTATGTCACGATTATTTTGAGAACCGGATACATTAGGAGTAATTGCGAATTCTGAATTGTTTGCAGACGTAAGTGAATCATCAATGGTCACTAAATTATCATAAGTGGTAGGTACTACATTTAATTTGGATATTGGATTCATCGATGTTTTGTTTATAGGCCATGATGAGTTTTGTTTGATAACAGGCTCAGTTGCTGAAGAAGCCATTGTTTCTGTGGTAGCGTCTGTCTTATTAACGATTTCATCTATGCTTCCCATCTGTGCTGGTATCTTGTTCGACTCATCTAAACTTGTAACAATACTCGAAGCAGTTGATGTTATGTTATTGGGTATTATGTCACTACGATTATGTTTACCTATGTCTGTGACAGATAAAGTTGTAAAAATGACATCCATTTCGCTGGCTACAGTAGTTGTCTCAATTACTGAAGACACCCCAGCGATTATGGAAACATCTGCTTTGTTAGTGGCTTCATTTATGCTCGAGCTCTGAATGAGTATATTGTTATTTGTCCCCTCAAAATTTGTTATAATGTTCGAAGCAGTGGTCACTACATTGTTCTGTATTATGTCAGAATAACTTTGTTTTATGACATCTTCCGTAAATGTAGTTTTAGAAGTAGCATTTATTCCGCTACTTGCAGTAACGGGATCATTTGCTGAAAAAGCCATTGTTTCTGTGGTAGCGTCTACTTTATTAACGATATCGTTTACATTTGTGTATTGTACTGGTATCTTGCTCGACCCATCTAGACTTGTAACAGTACTCGGAGTAGTTGTTATTATATTATTCGGTATTATGTCACTATGATTTTGCTCACCGATGTCCGTGATAGATAGAGTTGTAGAAATGACACCCATTCCGCCGGCTACGGTAGTTATGCCAGTTACTGAAGAAACCGTAGTATCTGTGAAAACATCTGCTTTAGTAGCAGCTTCATTGACGCTCGAGTTTTGTATTAGTGTATTGTTATTTGTTCCCTCAAAACTTGATACAATGTTCGAAGTCAGAGACGATCCATTGTTCTGTATTATGTCAGAATAACTTTGTTTTATGACATCTTCCGTAAATGTAGTTTTAGAAGTAGCATTTATTCCGCTACTTGCAGTAACGGGCTCATTTGCTGAAGAAGCCATTGTTTCTGTGGTAGCGTCTACTTTATTAACGATATCGCTTACGCTTGTGTATTGTACTGGTATCTTGCTCGACCCATCTAGACTTGTAACAGTACTCGGAGTAGTTGTTATTATATTAGTCGGTATTATGTCACTATGATTTTGCTCACCGATGTCCGTGATAGATAGAGTTGTAGAAGTGACATCCATTCCGCCGGCTACGGTAGTTATGCCAGTTACTGAAGAAACCGTAGTATCTGTGGCAACATTTGTTTTAGTAGCAGCTTCATTCACGCTCGAGTTTTGAATTAGTGTATTGTTATTTGTTTCATCAAAACTTGTTTTAATGTTCGAAGTCGGAGTCGATACATTGTTCAGTATTATTTCAAAATTATTTTGTTTTATGACATCCATCGTAAATGGAGTTTTAGAAGTAGCATTTATTCCGCTACTTGCAGTAACGAGCTCATTTGCTGAAGAAGTCATAGTTTCTGTGGTAGCGTCTACTTTATTAACGATATCGTTTACATTTGTGTATTGTACTGGTATCTTGCTCGACCCATCTAGACTTGTAACAGTACTCAGAGTAGTTGTTATTATATTAGTCGGTATTATGTCACTATGATTTTGCTCACCGATGTCCGTGATAGATAGAGTTGTAGAAATGACATCCATTCCGCCGGCTACGGTAGTTATGCCAGTTACTGAAGAAACCGTAGTATCTGTGAAAACATCTGCTTTAGTAGCAGCTTCATTGACGCTCGAGTTTTGTATTAGTGTATTGTTATTTGTTCCCTCAAAACTTGATACAATGTTCGAAGTCAGAGACGATCCATTGTTCTGTATTATGTCAGAATAACTTTGTTTTATGACATCTTCCGTAAATGTAGTTTTAGAAGTAGCATTTATTCCGCTACTTGCAGTAACGGGATCATTTGCTGAAGAAGCCATTGTTTTTGTGGTAGTGTCTACTTTAGTTACGATATCGTTTACACTTGTGTTTTGTACTGGCATCTTGCTCAACCCATCTAGACTTGTAACAGTACTCGGAGTAGTTGTTATTATATTAGTCGGTATTATGTCACTATGATTTTGCTCACCGATGTCCGTGATAGATAGAGTTGTAGAAATGACATCCATTCCGCCGGCTACGGTAGTTATGCCAGTTACTGAAGAAACCGTAGTATCTGTGAAAACATCTGCTTTAGTAGCAGCTTCATTGACGCTCGAGTTTTGTATTAGTGTATTGTTATTTGTTCCCTCAAAACTTGATACAATGTTCGAAGTCAGAGACGATCCATTGTTCTGTATTATGTCAGAATAACTTTGTTTTATGACATCTTCCGTAAATGTAGTTTTAGAAGTAGCATTTATTCCGGTACTTGCAGTAACAAGCTCATTTGCTAAAGAAGCCATTGTTTCTGTGGTAGCGTCTACTTTATTAACTATATCACTTACGCTTGTGTTTTGTACTGGTATCTTGCTCGACCCATCTTGACTTGTAACAGTACTCGGAGTAGTTGTTATTATATTAGTCGGTATTATGTCACTATGATTTTGCTCACCGATGTCCGTGATAGATAGAGTTGTAGAAATGACATCCATTCCGCCGGCTACGGTAGTTATGCCAGTTACTGAAGAAACCGTAGTATCTGTGAAAACATCTGCTTTAGTAGCAGCTTCATTGACGCTCGAGTTTTGTATTAGTGTATTGTTATTTGTTCCCTCAAAACTTGATACAATGTTCGAAGTCAGAGACGATCCATTGTTCTGTATTATGTCAGAATAACTTTGTTTTATGACATCTTCCGTAAATGTAGTTTTAGAAGTAGCATTTATTCCGCTACTTGCAGTAACGGGATCATTTGCTGAAGAAGTCGTAGTTTCTGTGGCAGCATCTATTTTATTAACGATATCACTTACGCTTGTGTTTTGTACTGGTATCTTGCTCGACCCATCTAGACTTGTAACAGTACTCGGAGTAGTTGTTGTTATATTAGTCGGTATTATGTCACTATGATTTTGCTCACCGATGTCCGTGATAGATAGAGTTGTAGAAGTGACATCCATTCCGCCGGCTACGGTAGTTATGTCACTTACTGAAGAAACCGTAGTATCTGTGGCAACATTTGCTTTAGTAGCAGCTTCATTCACGCTCGAGTTTTGAATTAGTGTATTGTTATTTGTTTCATCAAAACTTGTTTTAATGTTCGAAGTCGGAGTCGATACATTGTTCAGTATTATTTCAAAATTATTTTGTTTTATGACATCCATCGTAAATGGAGTTTTAGAAGTAGCATTTATTCCGCTACTTGCAGTAACGAGCTCATTTGCTGAAGAAGTCATAGTTTCTGTGGTAGCGTCTACTTTATTAACGATATCGTTTACATTTGTGTATTGTACTGGTATCTTGCTCGACCCATCTAGACTTGTAACAGTACTCAGAGTAGTTGTTATTATATTAGTCGGTATTATGTCACTATGATTTTGCTCACCGATGTCCGTGATAGATAGAGTTGTAGAAATGACATCCATTCCGCCGGCTACGGTAGTTATGCCAGTTACTGAAGAAACCGTAGTATCTGTGAAAACATCTGCTTTAGTAGCAGCTTCATTGACGCTCGAGTTTTGTATTAGTGTATTGTTATTTGTTCCCTCAAAACTTGATACAATGTTCGAAGTCAGAGACGATCCATTGTTCTGTATTATGTCAGAATAACTTTGTTTTATGACATCTTCCGTAAATGTAGTTTTAGAAGTAGCATTTATTCCGCTACTTGCAGTAACGGGATCATTTGCTGAAGAAGTCGTAGTTTCTGTGGCAGCATCTATTTTATTAACGATATCACTTACGCTTGTGTTTTGTACTGGTATCTTGCTCGACCCATCTAGACTTGTAACAGTACTCGGAGTAGTTGTTGTTATATTAGTCGGTATTATGTCACTATGATTTTGCTCACCGATGTCCGTGATAGATAGAGTTGTAGAAGTGACATCCATTCCGCCGGCTACGGTAGTTATATCACTTACTGAAGAAACCGTAGTATCTGTGGCAACATTTGCTTTAGTAGCAGCTTCATTCACGCTCGAGTTTTGAATTAGTGTATTGTTATTTGTTTCATCAAAACTTGTTTTAATGTTCGAAGTCGGAGTCGATACATTGTTCAGTATTATTTCAAAATTATTTTGTTTTATGACATCCATCGTAAATGGAGTTTTAGAAGTAGCATTTATTCCGCTACTTGCAGTAACGAGCTCATTTGCTGAAGAAGTCATAGTTTCTGTGGTAGCGTCTACTTTATTAACGATATCGTTTACATTTGTGTATTGTACTGGTATCTTGCTCGACCCATCTAGACTTGTAACAGTACTCAGAGTAGTTGTTATTATATTAGTCGGTATTATGTCACTATGATTTTGCTCACCGATGTCCGTGATAGATAGAGTTGTAGAAATGACATCCATTCCGCCGGCTACGGTAGTTATGCCAGTTACTGAAGAAACCGTAGTATCTGTGAAAACATCTGCTTTAGTAGCAGCTTCATTGACGCTCGAGTTTTGTATTAGTGTATTGTTATTTGTTCGCTCAAAACTTGTTTTAATGTTCGAAGTCTGGGTCGATACATTGTTCAGTATTATATCAGAATTATTTTGTTTTATGACATCTCCCGTAAATGGAGTTTTAGAAGTAGCATTTATTCCGCTACTTGCAGTAACGGGCTCATTTGCTGAAGAAGTAGATGCCATAAAACAAAATAATTCTGAAATAATACTGAACAATGTATCGACCCCGACTTCGAATATTATAACAGGTATTGAGGGAACAAATAATAATACACAAATACAAAACTCGAGCGTGAATGAAGCTACTACTAAAGCAGGTGTTTCCACAGATACTACGGTTTCTACAGTAAGTGATATAACTACCGTAGCCGGCGGAATGGATGTCACTTCTACAACTCTATCTATCACGGTAGAAACCGTAGTATCTGTGGAAACACCTGCTTTAGTAGTAGCTTCATTCACGCTCGAGTTTTGTATTTGTGTATTATTATTTGTTCCCTCAATACCTGTTATAATATTCGAAGTCGGGGTCGATACATTGTTCAGTATTATTTCAGAATTATTTTGTTTTATGGCATCTTCCGTAAATGGTGTTTTAGAAGTAGCGTTTATTCCGGTACTTGTAGTAACAAGCTCATTTGCTGAAGAAGTCATAGTTTCTGTGGTAGCGTCTACTTTTTTAACGATATCGTTTACATTTGTGTATTGTACTGGTATCTTGCTCGACCCATCTAGACTCGTAACAGTCCTCGGAGTAGTTGCTATTATATTAGTCGGTATTATGTCACTTCGATTTTGCTCACCGATGTCTGTGACAGATAGAGTTATAGAAGTGACGTCCATTCCGTCAGCCACGGTAGTTATCTCAGTTACTAAAGAAACCGTAATATCTGTGGAAACGTCTGCTTTAGTAGCAGCTTCATTTACGCTTGAGTTTTGAATTAGTGTATTGTTTTTTGTTTCCTCATAACTTGTTACAATGTTCGAAGTCGGGGTCGATACATTGTTTAGTATTATTTCAGAATAATTTTGTTTTTTGACATCTTCCGTAAAGGGAGTTTTAAAAGTTGCATTTATTCCGCTACTTACAGTAACAGGCTCATTTGCTAAAGAAGTCATTGTTTCTGTGGTGGTCTCTGTTTTATTAAACATTTCATTTACGCTTGCATTTTGTATTGGTATCTTGCTCGACCCATCCAAACTTGTAACAAGACTTGAAGTATTGGCTATTATGTTATTTGGTAATATGTCACTATGGTTTTGATTACTGATATCTGTTGTAACAGTATTCAAAGTAGTTGCCACTGTATTTTGTAAACTTACTTCAGAATTATTTGGGCTAATGTTATCCTTATTTAGCATAGTTTCAGAAGTGACATCTATTCCATCGCTTACAGCAATTGTTTCAGGTACTGTAAAAAATGACATTTCCGTAGTAGTATCTACCATACTAAATACTTCATTTTTGTTTGAGATTTTCTTTGATAAATTGTATTGTAAGTAACTAGTTGCAAAATTTGAAGGAGTTGTTAGTATTGTATCTTGTAAGAAGGTAAGTGGAGATAACTGGTTACCATCGGTTGTAGATAGAGATTCTGTAATACCATCCATTGTACTGCTTGTGGAAATTTTCTCAGTGGTTGTAGGTACAAATATTTCTCCTGTAACCTCTGTTTTGGAAACTACTTCGTTTGTATTTGAATATACTGTGGGTAAACCATGGTTGATCGCAGTAGAACTATGAGTAGTATGTGGCAGATTTTTCATCGTTGTAGTTATTGATGAATCCGAACGTTCTGTGGTCAGATCTGTTGACAACATCGGTGAAGAAGTAAATTTTTTCTTATCTATTTGCGTTATTTCGGATGCATTAGAATTTACTATTTCGGTCATCTTACTTGTATTAGTATTTAACTGGTCTAGTGTAGCACTTAATACATATTTTGTCGCATATGCTTTTGGCATCGACTGTTTATTAATTTCGTTGTTAATAAAGCTTATTTCTCCGTGTATGGTATGTTTACCATTTTTATTGTCAGTAGTATTAACAATAACTACGCCAATAGATTGAATAGATGATTGATCAATTGGTGGCGTTTCTGTCTCTTGATTTGTTATTAGGGTAGACGAGGAACCTTGGGTATTTTCATCTAGCAAAAATTTGTGTTTGTCGTATGTTGTTGTCGATTCAGGTGCTACTGTTATTTCATTGGTGTTCTTTGATGTTTTAACATCTAAGTTAAATGTAGCTTCGGTCGAATTAACAACGGTATTCATACCTTTCTCAAAAGCGGTTGTTGAGCCTGCTGTATTGAAATAATTGTGCGTCTTATTGTCTAACACATTTTGTGGAGTATCAGTTTTAGCTGATATATTTTGTGTTAATGTAGTCGTCGATTCAAGTATAGTAGTAGTAGCTGGTGTCTTTGATACTAATTGTTTAAGTGTAGGTAATGGAGTAGTGATACGTGGAAATTCACATTCAAATCGATTGTACGTATGACATTCCGTCGTAGGTGGACACGGTATAATAAAATCGTCTATTGTACTCGACAGACCGCCACCTAAATCTACACATATCATAAAATGTGTCGAGTTAACACAGTGAAAAGCCTTTCCGTTGCAATTAATGTTGATCGATACGGCTACTGGTAATATCGCCAAAACCTAAAAGTAAATATCTTTATTATTTATTAATCTATTCGAAATGAAATAACATCAGAAACATAATATTCTTAAATAGGTATAACAGTGTTGAAATTAATTATTTTCCTAGTTACAATTTATCACAGCATTGTTATAGACTAATGTATTTTCTTATAAACTACGATACGATACGATATAATTAATGCACAACACTACACGAGTAAAAAAAGTTTTAAAAAAAACATGAACTTACTAAAGTATAAACTTTTTTATAAATTAAAACATTTCATTGGCAAATATGTTTATAGTGTGATATTTTTAACCAGTTCGTTTTATTGACTTGGTAATCTGGGAACGATGGAGAAACGTCCTATATTTATTCTATAGTTTTTTTTACCAAATAAAGAGACTTAATAATATCTAGGTAGCCTAGAGTGGATACTAATGATAAATTGATTCAAAATTTTGGATTGTCAATATGGTTATTCTCAAACATAATTACTGAAACGATATATCTTAATTTAAATAATATAGCGTATTCGGTTTTAGTAAAATTAGTAATACATAATTAAATTCAACAATTTTTTTATGTTGTATTTTTATTATCCTTCATACGATATTCCGGTTATAAATATATGTTGCTAGATTTATTGAATCCAATATCAATGTAAATACAACGATACTTATTGCATCACGGGTGCATGTTATAACTACAAAATAAATTTAAATTTAATAAACGCGTAAGTTTTTATCATTCACATAAGTAATAAGCCATGAATCTCAAATTTATTGGGTGAGATAGTCTATCAAATCTTTTAGTACCTACATATTCGATCAACAAAATTTCATTTCTTAGCCCGGTGAAGCTGTGGAGTCCCATCAAGCCAACAGCTTATATTCAGTTCGAAAAAAAATGTTTAATCAATATCAAAATCTAAGCAAATTGCTTCCTAGTGTATACCTTGGATTTCTCTGCGAAGCGCTGTTTCTATAAAATATTGCTTTAATAACTTACTTTTTGGAAAATTTAAATAATTAATCAAAAATATTCAAGAAAGGCTAAAATAAAACTAAAAATAAACACACATTTCATAAAAATATTATAAAAACGTAACTAACTATATTTAAGTATATTCTGTTATTAAAAATAAAGGGAACTTTACCAAAGTTATCAATCCTTGAATAACGTTGAGTTTTTGCTTCTTAAACCCCATTGCTACATTTTAAACTTAGTATAAATCTATCTTCAAAAATGTCTCAGCAAATTAGTGTTCGGTCGTTTCGGAGTATACTTTCGAGTGTTTGTCGTTGTAGTTCTCAGGAGAATGCTTGAATCGTTGATAAGTCATCCGGTATGAATGAAGATGTTATAAACCACTGTTAGCATAACCGCGACTCATTTACATTACATATTAGATTAGGTCGACATTAAACAAATAGAGTTGACACCTCGTTTCCTCCGATTTTAAGTCTGCGTCGCTTAATGACTTTGTTTGATTTGCGTTCATAACTAACGTAATTACATATTGTAATAAAAATTTCATATTTTTTTAACTATGTATTACGTGATGCGTAATGATATTTGGCACAAGATTCAAAGGTCGCCTCTATGAAATACGGATAATTTCTATGATTAAAAGCTACAACATAGGCCGATGTGGTTTTCTGGTTTTGAATTGTACAACGAAGCTAAACGCTAACATAAATTGATAAATAAGTTTATAATTTCTACAAAATAATAATAATGTCATGGATTTCTTATGTAGGTTACATTCCCTCGTGTCTGTGTTTGAGACTTTTGAGTTCTTTCAGAGATGCATTAAGTCATCTCAAAGATTAAAAATACATTTTTTATTATTCTCATAGTATGTAAATTCCTAAAGTACATAGTTCTTTAATAAATCAATACTTCGTATTGTTCTTCAATAGCAATGTTGAATTAACTTATTTTAATAAACCTCTAATTTACAAAACTTTCCCCACTATCAGTTCACAGCAAGTTTTGATATTCAGTCTGGCTTTTATCTAATTATATCTATATTTGCCAAATATTTGGATCGTGCTTTGTGTACTCACTGCATTTTTGTAATACTTGTCATACGTACCATTTTTGATTATAGTAGTTGTAGTAAAACTGTAATACGAGTAAAATGAATGAATAAAGTTCGCGTGTTAAATAATTAGAACTTTCAGTAGTATTATCGACTGATGATGAAGAAGTATATCAGAAAGAACTCCGAGGTGATGAAGAAATTTTCATACTGTTCTAACACGCATTCGAAATTGTATAAAACATTATGTGTTAGTATGCCAATTAAACTGCTTGAGAGGTAGCCCTTATGCAGTGTAGTCCGGTGAAGCTGTTAAGGCCTTGCTAGGCCAATACCGTAGTCAGTTCGAGAAAAAAAAACCCCTTACACAGCAATACAGTTAAGCAGGTACTATATAATTAGCCGGACTTAGGGAAGATGGGTCGGGTGGGCCATCTTCCTAATGGACAGGTCCGCCGGACGGAGGAGACGGCCGGTGTGTACCCGGATGTCTCCTAACAGGACGAGGCTCGGCAGCGGCGATTTCGCTGCTGAGTCCACAGCTGGGGCGGCACGATGAAGTCTATAGAGATCTCGTGCCGCCCCAACTTAGCGGCAGACGTACACCGTGCGGTTTTAGTCCGTGCGAGTCGGACATAACCCACCCTCTCCCCCGAGAGGGTGGTGTATCCACAAGCGATTTCCCCACGATTAAAAAAAGTACCTATATAATATGTAAAGCAATAACTGATTGACTAACTTGATATCAAAGCAAGACCTAAAATACTAAGGTTAAGGCCGAGCAAATTTGTAAACCGAGTTACACTGTATATTATACTGTAGTGAACACTAAGAAAGGATATTAGGAAATTCAACCCCTAAATTAGTGAAAAGGAGATAAAAGTTCATATGAAAATCCATAATTTTCATTCAGTTAGCTATTATTCTATATGCAGATATAGATATAAAATATAGTTGCTTTTTATTATAAAAGCGAGTTAATTAAGAAATGGTCAGGCCTGGTGAGCGCTTAATAAACTCCTCTTCACCAACAAGAAACGTGAATTGCACCCTTGACACGCACTATTGTGTGTACGTTATATTATAGCGTGTCACGTATCCTACAGGAAGCAGAAGCCACCGAGTAAATAAAATGAGACAGTTAGTTTTTATGTACCTATTCCTTAATAGCAGTAATAAACTATTATTGATATATTATGCAGAAAACTCGCTTGCGACTTTGCGGTTGCAATTTTTAATAAATTATGAATTAAGAAAATAAATATTCTGTGATATGTTTTGAAAAAAGATAGACATGTGCGGTCTGGTCGTGAGGAATGGCGTTTCTTACGCTCTCTCTTCAACTCCCATACATTTGTAACGCTTTTCCTTATGTGATGATTTGTACCAACTGCTACCGCAAGCTACGTAAGGAACTTGGCTTCAATAATAAATAGTAGATTCAAATTAATGTTATATGTAAAAATAATTACTGAAAACTAAAGACTTTGGAAGATTACTATAGTTGAAAAGATAGATACTTATTTTTACTTTTCAATTGACTACATTTGTTGGTGACTAATGAACAAGGATTTTACCGCAATAAAATAATTTCATATGATAAGAGATAATGAAGTGACATCAATAATATGATGCGTTCTTAGAACAGGTAAGTAATGAATCAACAAGTATTTGTTTTTCTTAAAGCAGTTGAGAATATTGGATCACTGCGTTATGTCCTTGAAAAATTATCATTATGAAATCTTTTTGAAAAGCTATTTCATAATAATTATATCTACTTCGTACCAAGTAAGGTGATTAAATTAAGATATATACGTAAGTATGACACATAATATATAAATATATTGAAATAATATTTGTTACATTAATCACGTATAGTGTCGATGCGGCCGAGGATGCCAATAAACAATTCGTAGATACTGTCACTATTTATTTGGGCAGAGCTTCGCCTTACAATACTTTATACATAATAATGCGTAGATATCACCGACATCTTGCCTTTTAAAGACCGATCTATGTAAGCCCAAGAATATCCTATTTATTCATAAATCTGCAAAATAGTTGAAGTAAATATAATAACGATCAACCTAATGATTCCATTTTATATAATAATATCAATTCTTATTTACGTCTCATTGAAATCTATATAATAATAATAATTCTTATTTATGTATCTTTAATATGGTGGCTTTAGTGTCAATGTGTCTCTCTAATATGGTGGTGCTAGTAGGTATCAATGTGTATCTCTAATATGTTGGCGCTAGTGTCCATGTATGTCCATAATATGGTGGCACTAATGTCAATGTTCCGGTCGTGTTGTAGTCTCGTCTCTTGAATATGACGCAGCGGCACCGGAGGTGGGTGATAAAATATTGTAATTTATCGTTACATCGTTTTCACATATTTATTATGAAGCGATCGGGCTTAGTTGATAGCATTTTCAGAGACCACGTCGATGGACGTAGGTTGGAAACATAGTGTGAAACCATAGCATGGTGGTAGAGGTTTTCCTAAATCTGCCTGGCTAACTCAAATTGAAAATCTGCCACCAAGAACTTGTTGCTATGTACTGGCAGCTGCACTTAAGAGCCACACTGATCACCACCATCCATAGATACTAGCAACACCAGGGGAGTCGCAAGTACGTTGCCAATCTGTATTTGGGGGGAGGGAGGAAGAGAATGGGAGGGGTGCCTCCGGCGCTCTCACTGACCAAATGCAAGCACTATTACTTCACGTGGGTGTTTCTGTGTGTCGGGTGGTAGTACCCCGAACGAGCCGACCCATTCAGGCTGAGACCAGTAATAGCTTCGGCATGGCTCTACCACCTACCCACATAAATAACATAAGCATAAATCTAAAGTATTACATTTTTTTTTCATTCTTCTCGCAAAGTTATTTTATTTTGTACCTATAGCTATATTTAAGTCGAACAACGCACAGAATGAGTACTTTTTTATTGATTAAAGTAGCGAAGTATATTATCAATCCTTGTTAATTTTTCGTCGGTTGTCATTTTTTTATATTAGTTAATCCAAACTTCGACAAGTCCTCGAGTACCTTGGAAACACAGCGCAATCAGATTTACGACAAGGGCTTATGATAAAATGGCATTGGTTTAATATAAAATAATAATTTACTCAGCATATATTACAAATTCTTATCTAGATAATGTACAATTAAACTATACACGATGTATAAGTGTATAACAATATATAGGTTACATATTAAAGACGTTAAAAAAGATGTTGCACAGAACTTCACAACAACAAACGCCTACCAAGTCTCATTGATCTCACTTTTGTAACGTATACTGAAACTGCTGCTATTATTAGCCAAACGATTGCAATGACGAATAATATAGTGCCAAGAATGAACAAAGAATATTGTAAACCTCCTTCTTCATCTAAAATAAATGATATCCCCACAACAAAGACAGCAAATAATGTAGCCGATAGGGTTTCTAAAGTACTATGAATTTTCGGCCACTTCCTAGCACCAACATAGTCTTGTACTGCAGTCTCCCAGCATGAAGATACCGCACCGTAACCAAATCCAGCTACGATGCAACCGATGGAAAAGGTATCATGATTATAGGCTTCTGCTAATACTGCAAATAAAAAAAAACACATGAAACACAAAAACTATGACAATTATAAAATTTTAGAAATGAAAATAACTTACAAAAGCAAGCAGCTGTTGAAATAGTTAAACCTAATAACGCAACATATTTGTAATTTCTCTTTGGGGTTTGAGCCAACCAAGGTGTACTTAACAAAAAACAAATCCATGTAAATCCATATAAAGACATCAAAAAATTTGTGTCACTCGTTGAAATGTTTGGTTTCATTAGCGTACCCATCGTTGGCAATAAAACTAAAGTTATTCCAGTTAAACTGAGTTTGGCAAAAGCGAGCAGTAATGAAGGGTAAAATCTCCAACAAGATAACGATCTAGTCAAAGGTTTTATAAATGTATCATTGATACTGTACATAAAATAGAGCATCCTTCTTCGTATTCTATAAACTCTATATGACGGCATCCATAATTTCCTTCTCATACTAGCATAAGCGGACTGACAACGAAAACTAAATGAGTTAAATATCTTCTCTCTTTGTATATCTGTAACTGGGGAAATATTGTCATACGTAACTTCGATTTCGGAATACTCTTTGATTTCGCCATTTTCACTCTGGCGAGAATCTTTCCTTATTTGATTTGTTATACAATCATCTAAAGTGTCGCCTAGGGTACTCAGTCTTTTGATAGCAACACTTAGTCTATTCTTTTTCTTGTTTACATCTCTTTCGGACAAGCAATTTTCATCTTCCTCTTCTTCACTCTCCTCTGGTATTTCTGGTAATATCTCAACTCCAAAAATATTTCTTCTTTTTTCTTCTGGGCTAGGAGGTGGAGTGATAGTTGCATTGTCATTATCATAACAAACTTCATCATCGTTATCATCGACTTCCCGATACAAATTGTCGTCCGATGGACTTTTCCAACATTTTTTACTTAAATCGTGAAGCTGCAATTCAGTTGTATAATAATTATTATCTAGGCCCTCGTTGCTAAATATTGCATACGTTTTAGCTAAATCGGAATATCTAGAGAAGGAGACAGGTCTTCTAATAGTGTCGTCGACTCTTAGAAGCAGGATCGCTGGTAATGCCTGGAGTGTTATTGCGGCATAGATAATAAAGGAATGTGAGTATCCATAATGATCTATAACTGTCGTCATTAAATGTGGGAATAGAGATTGCCCAATCGCTTGACCAGCGAAACATACTCCTCGAATCAGTCCAAGACGTGAATCATATGTATCAAAAATGACTGCATCGACTTGAGCAGATATTAAAGATGACCCAAGCCCTGAAATATAAATATGAATTTAAAAATGATGCTGACACATTTTGAAATATATTATACATTTTTATTTTAATGTCAAATAGTAGATATACTGAAATAGCAGGAATACTAACCTCCCATAATTCCATAAATGAATGGCTGCAGGCTATACGGCACGAGGGCGCAAATGAGCAGGCTCGTAACGACAATCATGAGACCTATAGTGGCCATCACGCGATACCCCACTCTCCCACCCCAAGAATCTGCAGCTTCCCTGCACCAACATTCTGAAATTAACGATGGAATAATTAATTTTATTTTTTTAATCAAAAACAAAGTATCTTATGAATCAAAAACGAAAACAAAGTGACTTATGACAATCAAAATTCCATCATATTAATTTAGTGAAACTGGTTTAAGATTCAGTTCTGTAAATGGTTATTAATAAGGATTTAATAATGGAATATTATATTTTTATATTTAATAATTTATTAAATATTCATAGAATTAAAAAACGAGCCAAAGGTAATATAATATTTATCTACAACTATCTGTTAATGGCACGCTTCGTTGGTGATAAAAAACTGGTGCCTGTATTAGTGTGTACACGCGCACACACATTTAGTAAATAATAAATTTAAAAACAAATGCCACAAAGTTAATTAGCACTCATTAAGGATAACTATTAATTCATTGATATACAAAGCCCAAGATGCACATTTAACGTCTCACAGCCAGCACACAAAAATGAGTGCATAATTTTGGATTATGCAGCCATTTCAAGTAGTCTCGCGTCGCTTGTGTCCTTGTGAAAATAACTTTAAACCATTCAGGTAAGGTTAAATTTGCAAAATCATAAATTCATCGCATAACTATAACCACATATGTATATTGGGGAGTTTTTTCGGGACGGTTTTGAGCGCCACTTTTATTCGAGACTGTGTGTCTAGGGTATTTATATGACAATGTATAAATTGCACAAAACTTACGTGCAAGACCGTACGTTAGAATGTACAGGGTGGGCGCAGTAATGCCCAACCATAACGGAACCTCCAGGTCCGCTAACTGTTGCAAGAAGATTCCATACGTAAACACCAAACTTGGCAGAGAGACCTGCAATATCAGTTAAACATTATCAGTAACATGCATCGCCCTATACGCATATCACGTGCTAACAGAATCTTAACAAGATTAGTAGATATATTATATGACTCTGTATCTATACATTATAAAACAAAGTGGCTTTTCACGCCTCTATGTTCTCTTAGTTCTTTTAAAGTGCATAACGAAGTTTGATAAGGGTTTACATTTAATATTGTTTAGACTTATTTTCAAATGATGTAAATGTATAATATGTATGTCGCTACATATTATTTAAAAAAATCTGCCACGTCTGTCTGTCCGTTCGCGATAAACTCAAAAACTACTAAACAGATTTTCATGCGGTCACCAGTAGATAAAGTGATTCATGGGGAAGGTTTAGGTACATAATTTGTCAAGGTTTTTTTATTATCAGGGCGTGCATTACAACGTGCGCCGGGCCCGCTAGTTAAATTTATACATATAAAGACGAGAAAAACCAATACATTCTAATGATGTCGTTAGGAGTATGCGGGCGAGTACATTGGATTTGCACACACATGTAGTCCGGTGAAGCTGTTAAGACCTTGCTTGGTCAATAGCGCAGTCAGTTTGCAAAAAAAAAATGGATTTGCATACGCAGACAAAACGATAATAATATTAAATTATTACAAATTATTAAAAAAATATTAGATATTTGTAACGCTATTTTGAATAAAATAACTTTAATCCTTCTCCAATGAAATATATTAGTATACTTTAATTGTTCAAATAGTGTAAACAACTAATGTAGATCAAAATACCCTTCACAACATCCATTTGCCAAAATATCTTAGATTATTATCACAGATTTTTAATTGCGCAGAACGACAAAAAGCCGTTTGTGTAAAGATTCTTACGTACCTTCTATGACTTTTACGAATCCAAAGCAGCTAAAATGTATCTAAATCGTTTATGTACTTATGACGTCATATTAGTTACATTACATACATACAAAAAATTTAAATTCACTATCAATTTTGACCTCGAATAATTTTGAACTGAGTTGATTGGTCGAAAAATTATACCAGAACTTATTTGTAGAGCGTTCAATTCTCTACAAAAATATGCGATGGAAATAGCAGAGCAATCTATAATTCATTAGTTACAAAAATCAATAGAAAATTTTTTTTTCCCTGTGTTATTCTTATGGGAAATGGAAATGTGCGATGTGGACATGTATTTTTTATTTGTATTAACCGAAGTAATCACCCATGCAATCAATGCATCTTTGCCAACGCAGTGGCAGTTTATTGATGCCCTTCTTAAAGAAATCATCTGCACGGGAGGCAACAAATTCTTCAAAGGCATTTTGTACTGCCTCTCGGGTATTGAATTTTTTTCCCGCCAAGGAGTTATCCAAATTCTAGAAAAAGTAGTAGTCTGTAGGCGCAAGGTCTGGTGAGTAGGGCGGATGACGGAGAACTTCCAACCCCAGTTCTTGCAACTTGGAGACCGTTTGCTGTGCAATATGAGGTCGCGCGTTGTCGTGCAGGAGCAGCGGAGACAAGCGATTGACCAATGCTGGTTGGAGATGTGCCAGCTTCTCCAACATTGTGTTCAGTTCTTCACAGTACACATCTGCAGTAATGCTCGCCCCGTTTAAGTAAGAAGCTGTGATAAATCACACCGGCGCTAGACCACCAAACAGTGACCATCACTTTTCTAGGGGTAAGTTTTCGTTTAGGGAATTGTTTAGTTGCTGAACCAGGATCCAACCAACTTGCTGAGCGCTTGCGGTTACAAACAGAATCCATTTTTCATCGCAGGTAGCAATGCGGTTTAAAATATCTTCATTTGTGTGTCTGTTGAGCAGTGCAAGGCGTACTTCGCGCTGGCGATCATTGAATTCGTGGGGCACCCATTTGTCAAGCTTTTTTACCTTGCCAATTTGACTACTTTGGAAAAAGAATTACAAGTTTTTAAAATAAAATGAATTTGAAATGAGAATTCTTAGCCAAACAAAAATTATTTTGATTTGAAATGGCCAGTACTTCAGAACGGCAATTTCATAGGTAAAGACCTATTATTAAGGGCTCATATTTTCAGAGGCCTATTTTGGCATCTAAGCGAAACTTTTGAGACTGGTTTCGAGAAGAATTTTTTTTTTTTACGCCCTAGTATCCCATTGATTTATATGTTTTCTTTTATGTCTCCTTTTCGTTACATAGAGTTGCAAATCAAATGGGGGCTAAAAAAATTTGCACTTCATGCAATATACAATGAGGAAACTGCGAAAATAGGAAATACTGTATAATGTGTTCTAGTACATTCTCTCGCTCATTAAATCATAGAAACATGATATTTGTCTCTTTTTAATGTGGTTTTTTCGCTTCTTTAGGTTTTAAATCATCATGGGGTTAAATATGGTTTCACTTCAAAAGATATTGTGTAATAACCACCTGGTTATATACCGCCGCGCTCGCAACTCGTAAATACATTTCCAAGTAGCTATTGACGTGTTCCACTTGTGGGATTCAAGACCCAATCCTTCTTTAAATAACATGCTACCACTTCGTCACTTAACATTGTAGTCCGGTGAAGTTGTTATGGCCTTGCTAGGCCAATAGCGGAGTCAGTTCGAGAAAAAAATCGTCACTTAATATAAAGTAATAAAACAATGTAACTATAAAGTGCTATTTTAGTATTGAAATAAAAATATTTCAATACGTATAATTCAATTTACCTAAACATGCGACACGAGTACAACCATTCTGAGATGAAAATGAATTAAACAGCTCTATAAACAAATAAATATTAAAGACCTTATCTTTGCGGAAACGATTCAAATATTTTTTTACTATACCAGTGTATTATTGTAAATTGTTTTATTTTCTTGCAACGGCAACAACGCGTAATGTAACCTCATTAAGAATACTAATTAGGGATAAATTAAAAAATAGTTACAGTAGAGGAATAAGTTCATAGTGCAACATTTTTTTGTTTTAATTAATTGCTGGTTTCATGAAAACAAGGTTTGAAATCATTTAACCTCCACTATAGAATTAAGATATATTGTAATTAGTAATTTCATTATATTTCAACTAATAATTTCTCATTTCATTACCGAATACAAAATTAAACTAAACATCAAAAAGGCATGCCTAGCACGGCCGTAGTTAGAGGGGAGAAGGGTCTTTGTGGGACAATGCCCTACCTTAAAAATATTTTTATTTTATTTATTTAAACTTTATTGTACATCAATTATATACATTCATTTCAAAAACATTTCACGTTTTGTTATTGGTACAATGGGCGGCCTTATTGCTATTAGCAATTTCTTCCAGGCAACCTTTGATGGATTTAAATATCAAAAACTAAGATAAATTAAATTGTTTGTTCATAGTTTGAGCTAAAAAAAATTATACCGATAGGGCTCTAAACTTTTCCGAACATACCACAGCTTATGACATTCGAGAGCAGATCAATTATAATATTTTTTTTACTTCCGCCCTACCTGTAACCAGTGCTGCCCTACCTCAAATTCGACTCTAGCTACAGCCCTGATGCCTAGCCGAAAACATTCTTTTATTTTTTTATTTAACGAGTCGAGACGTAACGAATAATTTCCATTCGGTCACAATAAATCCAGTTGTATGTTCTTGTTATTAGAAGTATTCATGCGATTCGGGCTAAATTACACTCGATAAATTTGGTCACCGCTAACCTAAAAACATTAGTACATAATATCAAGCTCTTTCTATACAAATAAAAATCAAATACCGAATACATGTAAGCGCATGGCTTCATAACGGCTATTTAACTAATTCTTTTATGCTGTTGTAACTGTCAGGACAAGGTTTATATGAATAAAAATCTTTTAAAATATGTACAGAAATTGTAAAATTTGTTTTCAAGAATATATATGTACATATGTATATAAATGTATGGAATATGTAAATGATGAAAATGAGTGAGTGAGTGAGACAGAATATACTAGTCTTCAAACATGTTCACAGAATTGACAGATTGACGTTTAAATGTTCAGTTGCTATTTCATTTCATTAAATAGCTGTGTAGAAGAAAAATTTTGTCTCATTTTCTTCGTTAGTACGGTCGCGCGAAACCGGCATAGGCAGCCAGTACCAATTAAATAAATTGACGATTAATTTTCACCTACATGAAATATTACAGTCGATTTCCACACCTAATTACGTAGTTTGAATATTGAATAATCCATCAAGTTGATCAACAGCTTGCAAGCATTGATTTTATTATCATGATAAACGAGTGCGCGTGATATAAACGATTCCATTTACATATATATAAACAGTGAAATAATAGTATATTTTAATGTTGATAACCAACCAAACGAAGGATATATCAAAATATATATAATGTATATTACAAACAACCTTATCTTTTAATATTTCTGTAAAATTCCTATAAAACGTAATGATCCGTACCTATATATATTTTATTTAGATAACATCAAGTTCAATTCTCAAATCGTTATTTTTTTACATAAGCTATGATACTATACTATTATATATTATCTACATACATTATATTAGCTCTGGTAAAAAACTGAACAAAGAACATCTTAAAAATATATCAAAAACTATCGACAATGTTTCATTTATATTACGGCTCACTTATAGACAATACAATAAATAAAAAATATATACATAAACAGTAAATATAATACTAAAAAATACATTATTCTAGTTACATAATGTAAAGAGGTCATGATCCTTTGTTTTGGGAAATAGTGTAATTTTGTTATCTTCTTGGTGTTGTTTATATCGTTGACAATGAAATTTTAAAACTTTGTATTATAATGTACTGTGACGGCTTAAATCTAAATTAAGCTATCATTCCGATATCATAATAGCCATATCTTGTAAATTACCTTCATACATGCAATATGCATTAACAAAGGCATTGGAAACGCTTGGCTACCATAAATGAAAACAAACAATAGTTTTTGTTGTCATCGTTCACCTGTTTAACTATAACGCTCCTCACATGGCTGTGTCGTAGTCATCGTGTGACGTCACCATCACTTGATAAGATTTCACGAACAACCATTTCACAACAATCTAACGAATCATCTCACGTAACCTTTACCAAAGGTTGATAATTAAATTATCTAATAATGAAATTAACTTAACTCACAGTCGTCTGTACCGAAAGAGAAAAAATGTGTAAGTAAAATAAATGATTAAATAATATCTTACAACATAATAATATATTTTATGATATACGAACGTTTAGAAAAACCACAGACAGCAGCAGAGGCCACCGCCACGAAGCACCCTGCATTCGTTCAATTTCCATCTAGTTTTCTTTCTTCCTGCATTTTCTTATACACGTCATTTTCTACTTGCATAAATTATTATCTACTTTTGACACTCTTTTAACACTATACAATATTTCACAAGATATCTATCATTGTTACAGCACTAGTATTAAATTATTACAACAAAACGAATTGTTATTTATTTTAGTAACTAGTGGACGTAAGAGAGCATATCGTCGTATTGACAGAACTCTATACATCAGCCGTGTTATCAATAGGCCCCAGTACGTAGGTTACTTTGTCTTATCTTATCGTCTCGGAGAAAGAACTTTATATTAGCTACTAATTGTGATTATGTTTAGGTCTTGCTGATTTACAAAATAGTTATTCCCTTACAAATTTAATTTAGAAGATAAAAACGTGGTTATTTTTAGTAATTTTAAAAGTACTTAAGAACTACATAGCCATAAAATTACCTATTTAATCAATCTCGCTATATAAACATTTATTTGCGAAATGCAACGCATGCAGTGTCTTCCTAATTAGCTGTTTGTAAAAAGATCATATCTACTGAATTAATTTTGAGATAATTGTAGTAATGTATTCAATTTCATACTGTAACAAGGATATTATTTCGTTTACTCGATTGTTTACGGTCACCTTTGTTCTTGGCCTGTACTTTATTTACATAGATACTTACTTCCAATATGTTGAAGAATTATTAAAAAAAAAAACGTTTTAAGTATCATTATTATGTACAATAACGATTTTACGGAAACGTTGTGACTGATATCTCGCTCATTATCACGTGTGCCCTTATCGTGATTTATAAAGACTAGATTCCGTATACATTAATTACAATATTACTTAACTGCACACATTGGTCGTATTCAAGGTCGTAAACTCGCCGCGATGCGAACTTATCGCGATAAACAGCGCCGATCTCTCGTTTCGAGCAGTGATTGGATCCATTGATGAGAGCGACAGCGGATAACAATCCGTCGCCTCATTCTGACCGCAAGTTATTCTCGCAAAATAGAAAGCGGAGAGACAAGGAACAAAACACTGCGCTGCCCTACCGCGATCAACATATGATAGCACGACCTTCGAGATTCGTTAGAGATTATGTGATTTCCTTCGATCCCGGCAGAGTCCACGGATGAGACCACACCTGCTGGAGCTGCGGAAGTATATGTAAATGACCCCAGCGACCCGGCTACAGTCCGAGACGAACACCTAAGGGTTTTAGCTGATAAGATGATATAACCCACTGACCGCTGTCTGGTGGGTATCGAGCAGATTTTTTCACTAAAAATACACATTTTGCTCACCCTGAATGCCATAATAAATAACCAGAATTAATATTTTTAATCGATAAAGGTAGGGGCATGCAATTTGTTACTTTTCGTAACCCCTCCTCCGTTCCACATTAAATTCTGGTTAGATGTTTCCCTCCTCCTCCCTTGTTACGGACCCAACCTTTTTACGGACATACTATGAGAAAAATAATAGGATTGGGATAATAAAATATTTTAATCACCCTTGACGTACTTATGTGTTAACGGCTAAAGCAAAGTTTTTTTTTTTTTTTTCGAACTGACTACGCTATTGACCAAGCAAGGTCTTAACAGCTTCACCGGACTACTAAGGCGAGCGCTTAAGGCACTCAGCCGATTTTATTTTAACAACTAGCTCAAGGGTGCGCGGCACACCTCGGTTTTGGCTGTTGCCTGATACATGCAATTCGCGACCTATGTAAGCTAACCTAAGCTAAGCTAACTATTCATACATATATGAGTTGTTGAAACATATATGTGTACCAAGCATACATACCTCAACAACCCTTATATATATTTCGTATCGGATAATATTCTAAACTATTACAGTTTGATAAGGGGGAAAAATAAAACCCTTCCACCTGCATGTGTAAGCGTGTATGCGTGCACGTGTGTGGAGGTGATATGTGTAATGTTGTCGCAGTGATGTAAGATTTTGTGTCACTGTATCCCGCGAGCAGCGTACTCAAGGGCTCCACGCCGAGGGAACGGACCTATAGGCTAAAGCAAAGGTTAATAACGTGGACTAAGTGTAACAAATGGAACGTAGACAGGGATAGAAACATGGATATCACCTAACTTTGTAAACTTAATTTTCTAAAGTAAACCTAACAGGTAAACTTAATTTAAACCCAACAATCCATTGTAACAAGCACGAATGTAACGGTGCCAACTGGTATAATATCATATTTTTCCAATTTATGTACGGGTTTTGAAAAGTTAATAATCACTTGATTTTACTATTTCGTTTTTTAGTTCTTCGTATGTAACTTATGTTTTTTTACATATTTAGCTATTTCACGTGGATCTTTAAGTTCTGTTTCATCTGAAATCTACTGATAATAGATAAATTTACGGATTCTATTTTTCTTAAGCGATAACACTACTTAATACATAGCAATATCATATCAGCTTCATAGCTCTTGCCTCTGTTTCTATAATGCCTAAATATAGCCACGTTATATTTTAGTGTTAAACTGTAACACACAATCAGAGACAACAAACAATACTAAACACAGACCATCATTTGGTACGTATATAACATACACTGTCCTTAGTACTACTAATTTTTATTTACCTCTTGTTAGTAGTCTGTGCCAGTAGTAGTGTAGTTTATATAAGGTAATCTGTGGTCTGTGCTTCTCTGTGGTCTGTGCCACAGACTATTAGTCTTATACAAAGAGTATAATAAGTAATATAGTAAGTCTTATAAGTCACACAGGTGTACTGACGTAGGTGCATCATAAATAGTCTAATAAGTATAATAGGAGGAATCATAAATAAACAAATAATATATCTAGTGTCATTAGAAGTACAGCAGGTTTCTATAAAATGCCCTTATAGATAAACCTCTATCGTTTTAGTTAAGTTATAGCAATGGTGATGGTAGATAAAGATTTATTTCAACGATATTCCAATTCTATTAAAAAATTTAAAAAGGAGTGTATAGACGCAGGATTAAGCGAAGATGAATTTAAGAAATTATACTATGAATCTCTGAAATCAATAGAAATAAATATACAGTCAGAAATACCGAGAAGTCTGACTTCAAGATTTTTTGGAAGATTTAAATTAGTATTAGTGTTATTATGTATTATTTTATGTACTTTGTGGTACCATAAATTGATTTATAGAAGTATAGTTTGCAATTTGCAAGAATATATTTATCCAGGATTAAGGATATTAAGAAAATTATCGATACCAATTATATCATTGTTTCCAGTGTTAACCGGTTAGTACTTACACAATACCCAAAGATTTTTCCCAATTATTCTCATAAGAACCATATTCTGAATTGTTTGTAAAGTACTCAATATTGTTTAATCTTAAAATCACTATTGTTTTAGGAAGTCTTCAAATTCTTGTAATAAATATTTATAACTTTTTATACTTATATAAATAATACATGCTACAATTATTTACATTATACTATTTCCTATAATTGTAGTTTACACCATAGGCTTACACATCCAATGTAACTGTTAGCTTACAGTGAAGGAAAAAACATTTTGTAAGAAATCATCTTTAGTGATGCTTGCATTAACTAGAAGGCTGGAATTGCAAGTCTTCCTCTGCAAGACCATACATCTTTCCTAATTGTGGACACATATTACATCCCAATGTTATTTATGTGTAAGATTGTATGAAAAAAATCTGGCAGGTCAAATTTAATTCAAACATAATTTATGCTATATTAATATATTTAGGACATTAGAACCTATTTATTATGTTTTAAATAATTCTCAATCATCTAATTATTTATTTATCTTTCAGATTATTACCAAGAAACATGTTTAATCCAAAACCCATTTTTCACTGTAGCGGACATGGACTGTTGGCCATGCAGTACAGTTAGTAATGTCAGAGAAGTGACAGATCCAAAGCCAGTCTCAACTCAACAAAATGCACCATTTATATATGAGGTCTAAAGTGATTTTTATTTACTGCATTGAGTTATATACAATACTGACTTGATTACCCAACTGTACCATGCTAAGAAATAGTGTGTATGATGGTACTTTTGCAGTTGAGTACATACTCCTTTCTCCGCATGTTAATTGTTATATGCTGGTCATATCATGATCACACGTACCAGCTCCAAGTCTTCGTTAAGTGCTGCCTCCATCAAATCTTCAGATAATCAGCAATGCAGAGTTGTGGACAACATGCCATGAAGATCCCTTAGACATACAAGTGCAAGATCGAAGATGCACTCGTATCGACCACACTATATGAAGGCTCAACATCCATATTCCTTAGCAGGTATTGGATTAGATTCGCCGGGGTAGGCAGAGACATGGCTGACCTAAGCAGACCTGGTGAAGATCTGTTCTAAGATTGTGCATACTTGGAATTAGGTAAAATGTGAAGCCACCAACAGAATGAGATGGAAAAGCATTGTGTTTGCCCCTCTGTCCCTAGTTTGGGAACATGGGACTTCAAGAGAGAAAGAGAGAGATGTTCATAGTATGCCTGAAAATATCACTATTGCAAATTTTATACCTGCTGTATGGTGCTTACAACCCAGACAATTTAAAGTGCAGTTAAGGTTTCATAATTGAATTCAATAAGTTCATTACCATAGCTGAACTGATGGCAAAAGTAAAAATAAAACTACTTGACCTTAACAAATTCAGCACTATATTTCATAAAAACCCAGAGAAATACAAATAACAATGTAATTTGGAAAGAACTCACGCAATACAACAACAATCATGTGATACAACGATCCAGAAAGACGACCGGGCATGAATGTCCTCAATAACTTTTTTTTCTTTTTTTTTTTCTCGAACTGACTACGCCATTGGCCTTTTTGGAGGCCTCTACAGCTTCACCGGACTACTAAGGCGAGCGCTTAAGGCACTCAGCCGATTAAAGTCCCCAATGACTCGACAGACTCGCCTTTTATAGCAATTCAGTCAAGATACGACCGGCCGATAACTTTCGACCAATGGCGTGACAAGTCATTAGTAACACCCCCGCTGTAGTCAATAGTTAATCTTTTTTTTTAATGTCATTGGTGGCAAACGAACATGTGGGTCACCTGATGTTAAGTGATCACCACCATCCATGGACACTAACAACACCAGAGAAGTTGCAAGTGCGTTGCCACCCTTTGGGGGGAAGGGTTAGGGGAGGGAGAGGAGAGGGGAGGGGAGGTGGGCCTCCGGCGCTCTCACTGACCGAACGAAACGCAACAATGCAAGCACTGTGACTTCACGTGGGTTTTCTATGAGAGGGTGCTACTACCTCGGACGAGCCGACCCATTCATGCTGAAACCAGTAATAGTTTCAGTGTGGCTCTACCACCTTTAAAAATCAAATTAATCATTCTTAAACTATTCCAGACCGATCAACAACCAGTCAATATTGAAACATTGAAAACTATGTACATAAAAAATAGAAATGTATTTAACAAGGAAGTCCCTAAAATATTAGTGAACAATAAATATTATATATATCCAGATGATATGTTTAATGACCATATAAATAGAGAGAAAAATCTTTTTATATGGTAAGTTATATAAAATTGGCTTTTTCATTGCACTGTAGTTTAAATTACCATCAAATTTACAACCTTTACTTACCTATTGCATCTATAATATGCATAATCTTTGCATAAGTAACTTCTTTAATGTTTTTCATCTAATTCTACAAAAATCTTTATAAAAATGTTACAGGAAATTCAACAATATGAATGAAGCAATCATATTACGCCAAATAATCCCCAGGCCCAAGATTGTCCCTAAATTCGGTCAAAGCACAGAAAGATTTCTAATATTAGATTCAGCACAGGAAGCATTCAAAATACCAGACACAGAATGTAGTTTTTCATTTATATTGTCACTGAGAGGAACAAGAACAATTGATTTGATTCCTGCCGAAGAATGTAAACATCAGTGCAAGTCTCTGAGATTAGACCTAAAAGAAACATATTTATGTAAGTATATTTTATTATAGCTAATTTTAGCATATATAGTTTTATTTCAGAGCTTAAAGAACGTAATATATTTTGGATCCATAAAAAATGTTTTTCTGTGAAATTGTATTTTTTTAGCCAGCAACTATTTTAATCATTATTTATTTACCAATTTCAATTATATTTAATTGCATAATAGCATGTTTATACTGAAATATAATAAAGGGAGTGATTATTAAATAAAATAATACAGCTGTGTCAAATTATATTTTATTTCAGTATGGTATAACTGGTGGTACTGGCGTCCAAAAATTCAGCCTTCGTCAGGAAATTCAACATTTATAGCACACGTCGGTTCATATTGCTAATTTCAATAATACTAATAAGAAAAACTATGGAATGTACAACACACCTATTTATTAATAAATAAATTCAACTAGAAATGGCTAAGTAAATACTTTAATCAAATTTTTCTCTAAGTTTGTCCTTGAGGAACACTGGTACTAATGATACCAATGCAAATACACTAAGAACAGTTATGGAAGTCCATGACCATGCATCGTTTGTAGATGTCAGGGTGTGTAGTGTTTGTCCGGCTTGAATTGCTACAAATGATGGTGGTGCCACGCCTACAACAATATACACATTAAAACTCCCATTATTTTTATAAAAGAAATAACTTTCAGACTTATTATTGTGACATTAGGTACACTATGTCAGTGTTTTTAAAAGTGTGGGTCTCGACCCACTGTGGGTCGCAAACACGATAACAGAAGATTACGCAGCCTTAGTAATAATAAAGAAAAAAACAATTAAGTTCATGAAAATATTTTTTAAAGAAAATGCAGTTACATAATACAAATGAACAAAATGAAAAAAAAAACGATACCTCGGAGTAATGTTCACATTTCACTAATGTCATTATGCGTTTAACCCGTACCTAATCATAAAAATAAATGTATGGATTTGATATTTGTTACCTAGAAAATAGAGGTTAGAAACAACGGAGGGTAGGGGTAGGGGTCGCGAAATAATTTTATATACCAAGGAGGTCATGTTATTATAAATATTGAGAAACACTGCACTATGTAATTAAAACATAAAATTATAGAAGATATGGCTAAATATTAGATTTAAAATGGGAAATTCAAATTATATACCAAAAACAGCCTTTGCAAAGTAACGACCGAGCTGTTTGTGTATACATGTTACCAAAATCTGCCAAGAAGTTTATAGAATAGAGATTTTATTCTATATTATGGAAGGTATGTAACTAAAGTTTGCCATTTTAAAATGACTACTAAGCCATTTTTACTTGCAATATATGTTAGTAATGGGCTAATAAGTTCTATCTCAAAATTATTTATTATAACATAATAGAATAATTATCCAAAAAAGGTATTTTTTTACTTACCAATAAATGTTCCCAATGCAAAGGGCACTAGAGGTACACCTATGACAGGTGCAGACATATTAATAAACCAGTTAGGTAAAAAAGGCGTCACCCTCAAAAATATAATGTAGTTCAGCAAGTTATCTTTATGTTTCTCAACCGCCACTGACCATTGTGCTGCTCTCTCAGGAAAAAATTTCTTCACAAGCTTCTTTCCAAGAAGATTTGATATAAAGAAACATAAACTGGCACCTATTGCTGAACAGCAACATACTAAAATTAAAGCTAAATAAAATGGAAATAGAAACCCTGAAAGAATACTTAGAAATATGGAGCCTGGAATTGCAAAAGTTTGCAAACTGTGAAATCAGTTAAGGTTTATATTTTTTAACACACAGTAAAAAATTTTTTCTCTCTCACAAGTAATCGTACAGTCCTTGCAAAATTTTGACTACTGTGGACATAATTGCGCAGAACACAAAATTTGGTTTTAATGTTATATGTCTAACATTGAGAGAACTTAAAGAAAAATAAATGCCAATTATAGATGCCTAGACTAAATTACACTCCAAATAGCTATAATCAGAGTGGCCTAAAACTGTACTTAAGCTATGTCTCCCAAGTAATGTTTTTGTATATGTGGTCTCATATGTTTACAATCCAACCAGGCACGTAATCAAAACTTTTGGTTTGGACGGGGGACAAACATAGAAACAACCATGTGAAATCTGTAAAAAATACCTACTTCATACTTCACAGTGGTTATGATGCCGTTTATTTTATATAACATCAGTTTTCGACGAGGGGGGTTGGGTAAATCCCAATGTTCACCCTCTGTATACGTGCCTGAATCCAACATAATTGACATAGCAAAAACAATCTTTGTTGACCAAATCTTCACAGTGTAGTTGTTAACAACAACTTCAGATTCAGATTGTAACCCCCCATATTATAGTATTTGTATATGTTTAAATAAATGTATGTGGATATGTTTAAGATCAATACACTCGTAATTATTCACCTTGGAAATTAGCACATCTGTGTTTGTACTAATGTTTGCATTATTATTATATATTTATTATGTATATATCTATTTTAATATAACTCCATGGTGCTGCAACTCATTAACTTCTATATCTTCAAGTGATCGCCATCAAAATTGGAATGTGTAGTTATTCCAAAGAACATATTATACATGATATCCATTTTGCTATAACTCAAGTATTTCTTACAAGTAATAATAATTGAGTTTGGAATCAGGACACAACTGGTTTTATATGAATTATAAATCTCACTTTTGAAAAGGGAATAATTATTTTTAGTATAATGTACATCTTATTTATACTTTTTGCCCATTGCCCACTGGCCCATTTCACTTATTAAGATTTAATACGCGCCTTAACTATTTTCAACTTTTAAAAACACATGGATCTAGTGCTTATCGGAATCCACATTGTCTGCTTACTATTTGAGCATCAACAGTTTATATGGTCTCTATATTATTATTATAAAGGATACAAAATATAAACTAAGAAAACTCCAGATAACACTTCCAAAAAATATTTGTCTTTATATCGGTCTAAGACGAGACCTAATTGTTTAGCATCTTCAAGGTCCCATGGCAAATGTAAATGTTGTTTCTCTGTTCTGTAACGAACATAAATTTAATAGTTATTATAAGACATATAAAGCAAAATATCAATGTTAAAATTCAAAACATTTCAAATATAAATTCACTGATAATGAAACTCGATATGGTGAAAAAACTTAAACTGAGCAATGACTGAAATAATAAACTTTAACCTCTAATTAAGTATTATGCCGTTTTCCATGTGAATAGTAAAGATTATATAGTAGATAAATTATTTTATTAACAAAGAACTAAAACCAATGTTCCATGCAAATTACGATTCTACCTCACATTCTGGTTTTATAATGTTTTTGCCCTTCAAGCTGTGGCAATGAGTGTTTGTATTACTAAGGTCACAGCAATTGTTTAACATTTAATTAGTTACTATATATATAATAAAGTAAATAATCACAATAATCAATTTTAAGATGTAATGTGTATAATGTAGAGTGTTTTTCATATAATTTAGTTGTGTATATATGTCTAATATTTGTCAAAAAAGGCTATTAAGTAAAACTGAATGTTTTAATCGTTATAATATTTAAGACATTTGAGCCCAAATAGAAGTGTGTTAGTGATCAACCAATTCCATGTATTTGAAGAAAAAAAGTCTGTGTACCCACATTAGAAGTTATACTTCTTTGGCGTAACAACATAAAAATCTTTTCAAAAACCTTATCTTACACCTTATTCTACATTTGTAGAAAAACAACACTAACAATAGAAAAAGTTGACTATAGCTAACTTCAAGGTGTCGGATTTTTGTGACGGTGTATCTGTGACATCGTAAAAGTTTACTCTCATCATTTTTCCCTAACCTGCCAAAAGAAGTATAACTTCAAAAATATAAATACTCATTATTTTGCTTTACTCTTTTATGAGTTAAAGATATAAAGAAAAAGTCAATTAGACATAACAAAAAGAAAGATGATTTGTTTCAATCATTTTAGATAATAACTTACTCTTCTAAGTCAGGAAATTGTTTATATAGAAGACCCAAACATAAGAGTGAACTAATGAATATTATGACAACGAGAATTAATGCTCTGGATGTTGATATACTTGTGGTAGAGGACATATCACTTGTGTTCATATCTGGAAGACAAACATTTATACAGGAATTAATATGAAATTGTTTTTTTTTAATTGATTTGAGTGTATTTATACTTTTGCATTTATTTATGGTTTTAAACTATTATTCAATCTAAAGAGGTACATACATACTACATAAAGATTCAGAATGCTTGCTTTTCAAACATGCTTAGAGCCTGAAAAGTTCTAATGAAATTTGGTATAGGCCTTGATTACATTGTAAATTAGGATTTACTAAAGTTACATATTATCAAAGTAATGATAAATATAAATACATAAATAAAATATCAAGTAATTAAAATTATTCCCTTCTACTGAGATACGATTTATTATTACAATAGCATACTTCAAAATGAAAAAGGAAATACTTGATATGGGATAAAATAATCCAATACAATCGATTCTGATGTTTCGTATTCTAGGTCTAATACAAGTTCGGTATGGGACTGGAACTGTGGAGGAAATAGAAGGATCTTGAACGTCATCTGTATGAGCTCGTCTTCCTCTGTGACGAATAGTGCTCATTGTGAAACCTTTGTTGTCTGAATAATAAAAAAATCGAATCTTTAAACTATGGTTGGTAAATATAAATAGTTTCGTAATTGTTACTTACTTCACAAATAAAATAACAATAGATCTTGAGGATCACAAACAATCTGTTAATTCATATTTATTCTAAATAGCAAACACGAAACTAACTCGTTTTGTATGAGTGGTAAAATAATGATTATCAATCGTGCTTTACACTTCAAATGTCAATTCGATTGATATTTTTAATTTTGTTAGGGAAGCGGTGCCACCGATAACTCGATTGAAGAAATATGATTCGATTGTTATTCTAATTAAAACAATAACCATATCATAAATAGGGCATAAGACATAGAAAAATAATGCATATTAATTAAAAGTTACTTCAAAATTAGTATTTACTATATTTTTTTTTAATTTAAAATTGTTTTTGTTTGTAATAGACCCATTATTCTAATCAGGTAACCACCATTTTGGTCGTTTCATTTGTTAGACTGTGTATTGTACATTAATAAAGGAATGGGAATAGTAAAAATGAAAGAAGACAACAAAACACACATTTAAATGTCATTGCTACATTTTAGAAAGCCTTGCTAAAACAGTATTTTACCATCCGGATACCATACCTTACCATAATCTATATCCTGATTCATGATACAATCAACAACTATACCAAATTTAATTAGAATTTAAGCATAACTAGATATATAACTTTTATTAAATATTTTAAAGAAAAACACGAATTATCTTCTTATTACTATTTTTACGAATTATGAAAAACTGAATTATGTCAAAATAGATATACTATAGACTAATAAGGTAAATACAGGGCCATGTAACTATAATGGAATTGATTTTTATACAATGAACAGCTTGCGATCGATTTAAAAATTGATACATTATATAGTATTCCAAAAATTATACAAGGTACTTAGTCCGGTGAAGCTGTAAAGACATTGCCAGGTCAATAGCATAGTCAATACGAGAAAAAAAAATAGAAGGTACGTCACTATGTGTATAGAGTATTTTATTTGTTTAGTACCATAAAAAGATTTGCCAGTGTTCCTTAAAATTATATTACGCAGACACTATGTAATACACTTGGAAGATTCAACAATAATTCGAGTTTCTGGTGAAATCATTAAAAAAAATTTTACCTAGTCAAATTATATTATAATGGTACTTAACTATCATAAATATTGCCAGGTAACTCAAAGTCTACATTACGCTGTATTGTTACAAAAACATAAGTATGTACTTGAAACAAACATTGTAGCATAAATGTAGCACAAAAACATGCATCCCAAGTTACTAAAAAGCTGAAGTTTACATGGATTAACAATGATAATATAAGTAAAAAGCTGTTTTACTTATAATAACATTGTGATTTAAATTCTATGGCGCCAATCTATCAGTCATTGTGCATTATATATTTTTGAATACTGCGTTGACTACGTTGCATACATATATATTAGGTCTTCACCTATGAAATTGCCGTTTTGTATGAAAAAATTAAAACAAATTTTTTTCAAGTATTTTTTTATTTGTATTAATCGAAGTAATCACCCATGCAATCAATGCATCTTTGCCAACGCAGTACCAGTTTATTGATGCCTTTCTTAAAGAAATCAGCTGGACGGGAGGCAACAAATTCTTCAAAGGCATTTTGTACTGCCTCTCGGGTATTGAATTTTTTTCACGCCAAGGAGCTATCCAAATTCTGGAAAAAGTAGTAGTCTGTAGGCGCAAGGTCTGGTGAGTAGGGCGGAGGACTGAGAACTTCCAACTTGGAGACCGTCTGCTATGCATGACCAATTGACCATTGCTAGTTGGAGATGTGCCAGCTTCTCCATCATTGCGTTCAGTTCTTCACAGTACACATCTGCAGTAATGCTCACCCCTTTTGGTAAGAAGCTGCGATGAATCACACCGGCGCTAGACCACCAAACAGTGACCATCACTTTTCTGGGGATAAGTTTTCGTTTACGGCATTGTTTAAGTGCTGAACCAGGATCCAACTAACTTGCTGAGTGCTTGCGGTTATCAAACAGAATCCATTTTTCATCGCAGGTAACAATGCGGTTCAAAATTCCTTCATTTGTGTGTCTTTTGAGCAGTGCAAGGCACGTCTCGATGCGTACTTCGCACTGGCGATCATTGATTTCGTGGTGCACCCATTTGTCAAGCTTTTTTACCTTCCCAATTTGACGCAAATGGACCAATATTGTTTTGACGCTAACGTCGAAAGCTGCTACTAATACAGCCGTAGATTGTGTATCATCAGCTTCCACAATCGCCTTTAATTCGTCATTGTCGACCAAAGTCTTCGGACGACCGCGAGGTTTATTTTTAAGTTTGAAATTCCCAGAACGGAAGCGATGAAACCAATAACAGGTGGTGCGTTGGTTTGTAGTGTTAGCTCCGTAAACGTCGTTGATGTTGCGTGCCGCTTGTACTGCGTTGCTGCCACGACGGTACTCATATTCAATAATTACTCGAATTTTTAACGTATCCATGATGACAAAAAAGACGGTCTGTCGGTACACCGTGGGGTTTTAGTCCGTGCGACTCGGACATAACCCACCCTCTCCCCCGGGAGGGTGGCGTATCCATAAGGGATTTCCCCACGTTAAAAAAAAAAGAAAAAGATAGATCGCGAATTGCATGTATCAGGCAACAGCCAAAGCCGAGGTGTGCCGTGCAAGCTGTTAAGACCTCGCTGGGGCAATAGCGTAGTCAGTTCGAAAAAAAAAAAGATTGAAATGCGATGAAAATGTAACACTAATCAATAAACAAAATGACTACTTTTGGAAAAAGAATTCCATGTCTTTAAAATAAAATTAATTTGAAATTAGAATTCTTAGCCAAACAAAAATTATTTTGATTTGAAATGGCCAGTACTGCAGTACGGCAATTTTATAGGTAAAGACCTATTATAATTCACATATTAACTAATATATAAAAAAAACTACCTAAAGTTTAGACTAAACACAAAAGATTATTTTATATTATTGACCAGAAAAAATTTGACTGATTCATTTATAGGTTTACAATTCGATAGTAAAATTGAGTCGTTTTGTTGTTAGATAGCTAATCTTTTGAATAGTATAAAACAGATATTTCTAATAACTTTATGACATCTAAGAAATACTTTATTGGTAGGTAGTCCGATTTTTGGTTTTGGATTTTTATTCTATTTTTTATATCACAGGACGCAAACTAACAGTTGGGTCACCTGATGTTAAGTAATCACCACCGTCCATAGACACTTGCAAGACCAAGGGAGCCGCAAGTCCTTGTTTGGGGGGAAGGGTGAAGGGGAGGGGAGGTGGTCCTCCGGCGCTATCACTGACCGAACGAATCGCAACAATGCAAAAATGTACATGTAAATATACAATGTACATACTTCACGTCGGTTTTCTGTGAGGCGAGACAACCCAGTCATGCTGAAACCAGTAATAGATTCAACGGGGCTCTACCACTTAAGTTCCTTAAAAGGATAAAACAATAAATAAAACCAGCCTTATTTCTTTTCAAACATGCCGATTTTTTAAATTAGTAATTACAATCTATGACTTTGTTTTATAATAACTGTCATTGGCAAAGTTTAAATAAGTGATATCTTTATCATCCAACTGCAAGAGTTTAGTATTTTCATCTACGATTCCCAAAAACATAACCCTTACATCTTCGTATTCCTCGATAACCTTTCCATTTAAAAAAATGACCATGTCATGTCGTAAAATTCGTAATGATATAACTTTATACACATTAGGGTGGGCCAAAAAAACTTATAATAATTTTTTTAGCTACCACGAAATTATCGTCCTAGATGACGAAAAAAAAATTCTGGTAAAGTTTGAGCTCTTAATATTAATTTTCAGAGGTGTAACATCGTGATTTTCGATTTCCCATTTAAATTACACGGGAAATTTTTATTATATTTTTTGGAATTTTGATGTATCTCAACGAGTTATTCTGTGATAAAAGTAAATACATAATTTTGTAGAAAATTGAACGGCCTACAAAAAAGGTCTGATATAATTTTTCGCTAAGTCAACTCGGTTAAAAGTTATTCGCAGTTAAAGTTCAATATAAAATAATATATGATGACTTTCACAATCTTTTATAGTTTTTTTTTACAAAAAAAATGCCTTAAAGACATAAAACATTATATTGAATTTAAGAATGAAAAACAGTCAGACATTCGGTTATGTGTTACAAATATTACTAGTTCCAGTTGCGACTCTTTGTTACAGGCCATAAAAGTGTTTGGATGGTTACAATTTAACTGAATAATAATAATACTTCCAACAAAGTTTAAAATAGGTCATATAAAATCAATAAAAAAGTAACGGACAATGCTATTTATTGTATTGCTAGTATTCAGCAACAGAATTAATTGAGTAGCGAATAAGTGTCCTGCGTGGGATGTAGGAGGGAGTAGGAGGGATAAGCGTCCAAAAAACAGTTTGATGCTATTCGAACGAACTCCCGCGCTCTCCGGCCAGTGCTCCGTCTCCGGCGCGACGCAGTGTTCTCAAAGCAGCAAACATCGCGTTACGTCGCGACTACAATAATCACACATTAAAAACTGTTTTGTGTTTTTAAAATACAAATAAGGATAAGTTCGCGTATTGATGGATTCAATAACGAATATATTTATTTATACGTATAATAAATCGTACAGTACAACTGAGTTTGATACCGGTGAAAGTGAGCTTTCTAATAAATATAATTATTGAGATGTGGTCGTTAGTGGATACGTAGGCTGCATACATGAAGTTAAGGAGCACGGTAATTATTTTTATGTTCATCATTGTATTAAATTTACTCAATACTATATTGTAAATATAAAAACCTAATCAGGTATTTATTTAACAAAACTTATTCTATACAGATATTTACTGTAATTTGGAGCTATTATAAACATTTAAAAAACGGCTTTTAAAAAATCTACTCTTAAGACACATCAGGACGTTTTTGACCATAGTTAGGTCCTCTTTGATTATTATAAATCTACCAATATGTCAAACACTATAAATTTTCTATTCGCTTTTGAGGAGTTCCTCTTCAAAATCCATGGTCCAATATTAATAAAATTAAAACAAAACCTTCAAAATATCTCCTTTCCAATAAAAAAAATATTTGTCAAATCGGTTTATAAATGCCGGAAGTTTTGAGATAACAAACAAAAAAGATTCAACCGAATTGAGAACCTCCTTTTTGAAGCCGGTTAAAAATATACCAGTTTTACTATGGTTAATATAACGTTTATGTATTGTTCCCTGGGACCAAATAATCAAAAGAAAATGTATCTGGTATTATCTTCTTATAAGAGAAGCTTATATGGCTCAACGATTACATTTTTGGACACTGCCTCGAACAACGTACGTTCGAATCCAATAATGAGCCTGGTCTTTGTGTGAAAAGAAAATATTCTTACCAAAACCACAGTAGTTATCGCTTGACTACCACTCATAATAAAAGTTGAAAGTTTGATCCTCAAACACAAACTTTTGGGGTGTAAGGGGTGTCAAATAACATCTAAGACTTGAGACACCCAAGCCAACCTCACCTGCACGAGGTGCACCCTGCTGAATAACGAACGAGGCAATGGCGAAAGCGGGGTGGTAGGGTTTTACAGCCTGACTGGGTCGCAACCACCATGTATATGGCGAAAAAGCCCGTCATAGTGATTCGCTTTTGTGAGTCGCGTTTCGAGATCAGCCTGTGCATATCCAGCTTTTCGCAGGCCGGCATGACAGCGGCGACCGGCGATGGATAGTATATCACTCGGTGGTCGCCGTTGTTTTTGGATTGTACTGTGCTTACCATCAGGCGCTGTGCAGTCATTTTGCCGTGCTGCTATAAAAAAAAAAACTTGAGTCATATTACAACATTTTGAAATTATTATTCAACGCTATATCTATAAAATTAAAGAGCAAGAGAATAATAAAAGCCTTAGATGAATGATTTGCCTCCATGATGCATCGCAATTGCAGTTGCAATCTATAGATTATGTATACATACTATCTGTATAATCTATACATTAATCTATATTCGAAGCATTGATCGTTAATGGCTTAGTAGTGCATCTAATTTGTACCACAAGTCACGCTACAAGACACTTAGCTAGCTAGATAAGTATTATTTATGCCCAATTTAAAAATCTCTTTCTAAACAATTATCAATTATTAATTAATTATTATTCCGATATTTTCACTTACAAGAACAAGTTATCTTTATAGGCTCAGTTTAAAATTATTTTCAATTTGTTATCGCGACACGCATAGACGCTCCTACTGAAGTAACTTTTTTTCTTCAGGAATATTACAATACATTACCTCAGTTCGAATGAAGCAAAACGTTAAACAAACTCAGATTTCATCGCTATTATTTTTAAAGCAAGAAAATAAATATTTTGATCACAGCAAACATACAGAGGAATATTACAGTTCACTACATTAAAAAATACACTCACAAATCATAATATTCAAATAGAAAAACAAAATAACGGCCCGCGTGCCGTACAAATGATGCAAAATTTTTGCGGCAAAACTCAATCAGTTGCACGTTGCAAATGACCCATCGCTGATCTTAGGGTGCAGCCCAGTAGGTTTACATAAAACAATAAATTATTTAGAATGTTGTGGGCGTTAGCACTAATCACAAAACAATTATTAAAAAATACTAAAATATTAATTTAATTATTAAATACATATAAAACAAAATAGAATAAATAAGCACTCAGTAGATAAAGAAGACATAAAAATGAAAAAAAAAGAGACAAATAGTCAACACATTCAAATTATAGTTTTCAAAACCCGCATGAGAATATTTTTTCCCCGAATTTCTTTTCAAAAGTAAATTGTTACTTTATGAGTTTATCTCCGATTAATACAATTCAAAAGATTCATAAATATTCTAACATAGCACAGATTTCATTTTATATACAAGGAACAGAAATGTATATTAAATTCTCACAGAAAACAATTTTGTTACTCGTATTTAGACAATCAATCCTTAGTGGTTTCAGCTACGTTCATATAATTTTTATTAAACTGAACAGAACAAAATCGCGTGTATTTATGACATAATTATTTTCAAAGGTAATGCGAGGAGATATACGCCAACTATGGTTGCTGGTGGCTACGCTGGCACTCGGATCCGTGTGGGGAAGCGAGGTCTGCAAACGGGGCCAGAGCTGGTGGGACCGGCATCGCGAGTTGTGCATCCCTTGCACGAAATGCGACCCAGAACGTCGCCTCGCTGTCAAATATCCCTGCGAAATACACAGGGATACGATCTGCCAGTCTCTGTACGAGGTCAGAATCTGGCCGTTTAACACACCGCGACGATCACGGAAAGACAATGAAACTAGTGGGAACTCCAGTGATTACGAATATTACGAGTATGTGGACTACGATAGTGAAGTGACCGAACGTAATGATAACGTAGGGACGTGGGACATGCAGACGACCAGTCTGACACTGGCCGCGAGTGGCTGTGTTGTGTTCTTCCTCGTGGTGATAATATTGTCGTTGTATCATGCGAAGCAGTGGAAGGTTCTGAAGAGCGTTCTCACGTCAGGTCAGTACTAAATACCGATAAAGTACCTACTCGCATACCTTAATAAACGTGAACACTGAATTACTCACCAGCATACAAATTACATGACTTTGATTTTATCTAATAGAGCCTTATAAGCAAATACATTTTATTCTTTTGGAACGAAGTTTCTTAACGCGGTAGTAGTTGACTGGTAGAAGTCGTCACGTAAGAAAAAAGCGTTATGCTCCTCTGTCTCTTTCGGAATATGCGACTTTCTCACTTTCTATCTGTCTTTTTATTGTATACCAGCGTGCAAATATCGAAGTCGAACGCTGCCAGTTGTATAACCTCAATACTGAACTCGTGAAAATTATATCAAAAGTTATATGTCATGTATGAGTAAGAACCCTACCACCACGACAGTGTATGTGTGCCAAATTTCCGTTTTATAAAAACGATTTATGATTGGAAAATAGAATTATTTTATGTAGGTACTGTGGGGAAAAACGTATGTATGTTTTTAAAATACATAAGTCAATATACAAAATATTATTGCATCACATAAATGTATTTAACTACCTACCCGGACTTCATTACTTGCGTTTAAAATGATAACAAATTCAAGTCGGTATCCGAAACAAATTACCCGTAACGGACAGTACAAAAAATTTAAATCGCTTACAAGAATCCAGAAGCTAATAAATTCAAGATTCGCACTTTGTAAACATGTTCGAGCGAGCATAAATTATATACTTTTTTATTTATTCACGACAAGCTATTCAATTGCGCGACCTCCAAATAGTGCCGCATATCGTTTTATTATCCAGACATCGATGACGCTACGGGAATAATAACATTTGGGTACGACAGAACGCATAACGTGGGTAGTCTACTTTAAAATGCTATGTACTTTGGGTAGTAAAAACTGTTCGTTACTACGTGCCTCGTACGACAGACCACCGTGAACATTGTTTTTTCAATACAACACATGGCCAATTAACAACATTTTTGACCTATTTCGTCTAGCAATCAGTATAAATTACACAGGCGTGTAATTATGAAGTGTTAAAAGAGAACTTCGAGAAAATCGAAGTGTATGGTTGTTTAATATATCTCAGTATAGAACCAGACTGTTCCAAAGCGGTGAGAGCACGCTTGCAGACTATGTAAACAATACGGGTTTGTTTGAACATATGCGCTACTAATTCTGACCTGCCTAGCGGCGTGCGAGCTTCACAATAGCTAACGGTTTTTTACATTGTATTCGTCTCTGCATGAAATTTAAATAATGTGCGTAGAGCTCATTAAAGACTTTCTCTACTAAATCCAAATACATGACAAATAATATGATTACATTATTATTAAATATGTAACAGGAGTCACACTGTAAACTTTAGCAAATTACTTATATACATTTATTTTAATAATAATTTACATACATATGTACATTAAGTTATTCTGTAACACAAGCGGTACGTAATTTACATATTTTGTACATACACAGACCATGTTATTACAACATCTAATACATTATTCCTACTGCTGTTGATTATCCATTTTCTGTTATTATCATTGGACTATTATTTTATAATCGTCGACCGGTATAAATCACAACGTACGAACAAGTAAGCATTATAGAACAATCGAAGGGAGTGAAAGGGAGAGCATTCACGCTACTTGTATTCAAAATCCCGCGATAGATACGAACCAAAAATATATTCATTTCATTATCATGGCACTGTTAGAAACTGTAATACGAATGCAAATCTGTTGCCAAGCAATAATTGTATGTGTGCTCCGGAAGCTGTACTTTAAGTTTAGCATCTTGCGAGATTGTGGTCAGACACTATAACCTATAAAGTATAAAAGGATATTACTCAGCAGCAGAATAATCGACAACAGTTTACTACTATAACAATAATTATTGTAAAATAACGCAACGGTATAAGAACCAGATGAACGTATCTACAAAAAATCCAAAAATCGATTTTTTTTTTCATAAACCAGATCAGAATGTGGTCCTTTATGAAATGCCAAAAGGAAGTAACATTATATTTAATTTTTCACGAATTCCAAAAGAACGAAATAACATAAGAATCACTTTTAATAGAGCCAGAAAAACGTATTATGAGTACCGCTAAATTAGTTTTAATTATCTTACTACCAGTTAGAGTTACGGGAACGTATTTACAAATACATACAATAATTATTTTTCCTACAAAATTGTTTCTTTTACAATATCCTATGAACCATATGAACATAAAAGCTTATATGTTATTACACAAAATAAAACTTAATGTCATAAATGACGTATTAATTAATTTTAAGTAGCATAAAAACAAAAGTTAAAAAAATTATGAAGGGCCACACTATTATATGTCAAGTGAATTTTAAATATATATGTATTGTGCCTATGTAAGCATATATAATTAAATAATCCTTAACTTTTTCAAAGCTCTAAAAGTATGTTAATATATTAGTATATATTTTTCTTTCGTCAATTGTATATGATGTCTATTAAAAGGCTGATAAAGTTTGAAGAGGCGAATTTTCAAAGTATTTTTGCTCTCCTGTAAAGTTAAGAAAATGTAGATACGTTTGTCTGACTCTTACACCGCGAATTAACTATTTAAATAGAGCAGTTATTGCCATTTATAATGTCTAGTTCCCTGTACCAATTAGGGTGATCACTATCCATATAAATTAAATGTAATATCATTTACAGATGTTCAAGATTTAACAGCGAAACTAAAACTAATGGAATCCGGTGGGGAGCCCTCGATCCAGCCCGTCGTATCTACAGATCATCACCTGTACTGCAACGTTCATATCGGCAAAGAAACTTTGCTAGGTATGTAGATACGTGTTATAATTTACATCTCTCTTTGCCGAGTATTTTACATGATCGTCTGTCATGTATTATTTTTATCTTTTATTCATAAGCTTTTATATTGGTGGCATTTTATGTAATATGTATAACTTGATTATTGTACATACTAAAGTGTTATTATTTATACTTTTAATAAGAATGTCTGTCTATATGTTTGTCTGTTTGTATGAACATGCATCATTGCTAAAGTACTGGCTTTATAAAACCTTACAAAGAATATCATAAAGCATATCCTCGACAATAACACAGTTTTATTAAAATCGGTCCTCTGTATCAAAAGTTATTCCAATTTGAATGACGGCTCGGGTTAGGAATAGATAAGTAAATGGACTTAATGTATTCAGATAATTTTATTAGTCACTCTGGTGGTGCTGTAAATACCTTACCAGGTCAATAGCGTAGTCAATTCGAAAAAAAAGTTTTGTAATCACTGTTTTTTTACATTCGGTTCCACGCAGACGGAGTCGAGGGCACAGCTAGTATCTAATAACTCCCGACTAAACGGGCGCAACCAAATGTATTAATATTTCTTCTTCTTCTTGTTTTGGCTCCGCAGAAGCATTTGCCAGTGTCAATGTTTTGTTTTATGTACCAGAGAGTATTTTAATTTCCATTGTCGAGTAATTAATTCAATATTCTAACAAGATGGTGGCTCCCTTGTTAGAACTTTCCATGGAGTTTTTGTGGCATCTCAGAATTCATGGTCCATGGTATTATTTTCTATTCACTTCACTTATGCACAATAAACAAACTATATTACATAAAACACCACCAATTTTACACAATATAGAGTCAAGTAACACAAGATTATGAATAAAAAATAAAATCCACTACATGACAGACTAAGATCCCGCCAAAAACTCCCATATTAATATTTATTTGTGATACGAAATAATAAGACACTTAATAGTCGCATTCATAGTATTTAAATGAAGGTTAGTCGCAAAAATAAATAAGAAAATTCCTTGTCTATAATTTCATCTGCCTTAATGTAGCGGGAACTTACGCATAACAGACCGTCATAACTGTATTTCAGTCGTTAAACTTTCTAATTTCGGCGTCATAATACTTACAGTAAACTAAGAGAATAAAAGCTCGTCCGAAAAAGGAATATTTACAGGAACGTAACTCTAATTAACGTTCAGGTTGGGACGCCGAGGAACCTCGATACAGTTTCTCTGGCGCCAAGCCAGTTAACTTTTAAAATAATGTGTCGCGTGGGCGTTTGTTGCGCATACGCCTGTCTGCGCAACAAACGCTACTTATTTACCTTTCATATAAACATCCTCGACGAGGTCACATTTGCACTTTACCGATGAAGTTTTTTTCTTATAAATTTCTGCAATGCAAAGAGGTTTCGTGTTAACAAATTTATTATTAATATGACGAAGAACGCCTTGAAAATTTTAGCATTAATAATAATATGATTATAAGAATGAAAGAAACGACTTCTAAATATGATATCATAATTATTGGCATGTTATAAGCTTTTTATATAAAAAAATCTATTCAAATTCAACATTGGATTTAACAATGTCTAGATTTTACATCTTTAATTATTCTTATAGACATTGGAATAGTAATAGGGCATCTGTTGATTTTTAATGAACTTTTTTATTTAAGTTCTATTTATAGTTTTTAGAAAAATTAAACAAATCTGTCAGATCTTTAGCGAAGTATTTTTATAGATAATATTTTATATATCGTACAGAAACAATTGCACTACATAAGATACTAGCCACTGCCCGCGACTTCGACGAATATTTTCGTATTAGTACACTAGCTAGCTAGATTAGTTACTTTGAGCTAACTAACACACAGCGGAAGCTCTCAAGAGGAAAAAATACCCCGATTTTGCAACATTATTAATTGCTGCTCCGCTCCTATGGGTCTTAGCGTGATGATATATAGCCTATAACCTTCCCCGATAAATGAGCTATATAACATTGAAAGAATTTGTCAAATCGGACCAGTAGTTCCTGAGATTACCCCCTACAATGTCACAAACTATACCTGTTTATAATATTAGAACAGAAGTATAGATTATATTGCGATTGCACTATTAAAGAATATTATAAGAAAACCTTAAAATAATTGTATTTGTTCATTGAACATTGAATTTAATAGTACGAGATCCCGCTGCAGGATTAGTACATTCATCGGTTTTTTGCTTAAAACCAAATTTTAAGAAGAAGAAGAAAAGGTGCGGCCAGGTGCGCAACGGCAACCGTGATTTTTTAGAATCTTCATATAAATTGCCGAGATGTAGACGTTATTTTATTTAAAAAACTAGTAAACGATATTTTTTACCAAAAATCAATTAAAAATACTAACGGCCAAATTTTGATTGGCACCCTAGTAAATATAAATTCTCCTAATTATAAACAAACATAAAAATTTGGTTTTAAGCAAAAAACCGATGAATGTACTAATCCTGCAGCGGGATCTTAGACTATAAAATATTTCCCTATTTCCTTTTTTACTATGTGATATATTAAAAACCGTCATTATTTTGCAACTTAGCACATAACGTATCTTCCCGAGTCCCCACAAAGCTAAGCATTAATTTATTAATATTCATATTAAATACAATGTAGAATTCCATTATATGGTAAGTACAAGTGTAACGCGGCATATACCAACCTTTGAATGTCATCAATATTGATTGTTATCCAGCGTGACGCGTTACCTTGTAACTTCAATCGATTTTCTAATAAGGCTCCTCGACCTGAGATGCATTACCGCCGATGCGATCGAGGCCGCAGGATGCCATCACGCGCACGGACTCTATGTCGATCAAATTTTAATGGATTAGCTGGTACTATTAGCTATTCTATATGTAGTAGTGAAACGGCGATAGCGGGCAATTGTGTTGCAACTGTCTCAAGGGACACTTTCGAAATTACGAAAGGGAACTAATAAGGGCACCAGTTACTAAATATATAGGAACTAGCGACCGTCTGCGATTTCGTACTCATTAAATACAATATAATATTTGACAACAATTAATTAAAGCCGTGAACGTAACTTTCTTTTTATATTGGTGTAATAATTCTTCATCCAAACACGCAAACTTTAAGTCTTCATAACAGTATAGATGTGAGAATTTACAACAAATAATAACAATGCTCCTAAAACGTATTAAATAGGATATATGAGTACTAAAGGACGTTTTTTTAAATTTTAGTTTTTGCAACTATTTTTGTAAATTATTACTGCCATTTGCGAGTACGTAATAATACTTTTTTTTGAACTGGCTAAGCCATTGGCCTGACGAGCCTTCATAGCTTCACAGGACTCTCAACTCTCATACCACAAGTTTCTTCGATAGTCCGGTAAATCTGTAAAGACCTTGCCAAGTCAATAGAGTAGTTAGTTAGAAAAAAAAAACAAGTTTCTTGTGACAATTTCAATATTCTAAAGATGATGCCTCCCTCGTTAGAACTAACCAGGAAGTTTTTGTGGCATCACAAAATTCATGCTCCTTATTATTATTTCTGATTCACTTGTGCACAATAACCGAACTATATTACGTAAAATGTCACCGACAGTACAAAATATAGAGTCAGATAACACAAGATTGTGAATCTATACTTCTATACTAATATTATAAAGATGAAGTGTTTGTTTGCTTGAAGTTGTTAATCTCAGAAACTACTGGTCCTATTTGAAGTCAGTGTTAAATAGCTCATTTATCGAGGAAGGCTATAGACTATATATCTTCACGCTAAGGCCAATAGGAGCGGAGCGCCAATGAAGAACGTTTCAAAATTGGGTTTTTCTCTTCTTTTGAGAGCTTCTGCTGCGTGTTAGCGTTAGCCTAAAGTAACTATTCCACGCGGGCGAAGTCGCGGGCAAAAGCTAGTAAAATGTGAAATCCATCACATGATTCCGCCAAAAACTCCTAAAGTACATACAATTTACGTAATATAAGTAGAGATGCATCTTAAAAACAAACAATAATTTATCTTAGTATTACATATATAATTCCCTAGTAGCTTTGGATATAGGGTCAGCGAACATGCTTTTATTGTCCCTCCCGATGAAATAACGGTAGTGAACGATCATTACCAGCCTGTCTCCCCAAACAAAGCGTGCTCACGCCCACGCCCGCGTAACCACAGATCACGCCGCCGTGGTCTAGGGATAAATTTTGCTCCCGCACACCAGACTAGGCCCCCCTCGGCCGCTGCTCAAGCCTAGGTCCGTTCCCTCGGCGTGGAGCCCTTGAGTACGCTGCTCGCGCGATACAGTGACACAAAATCTTACATCACTGCGACAACATTACACATATCACCTCCACACACGTGCACGCATACACGCTTACACATGCAAGTGGAAGGGTTTTATCTTTTTTCCCTTATCAAACTGAAATAGTTTAGAATATTATCCGATACGAAATATATATAGGAGTTGTTGAGGTATGTATGCTTGGTACACATATATGTTTCAACAACTCATGTATATATGAATAGTTAGCTTAGCTTAGGTTAGCTGACATAGGTCGTGAATTGCATGTATCAGACAACAGCCAAAGCCGAGGAGTGCCGCGCACCCTTGAGCTAGTTGTCAAAATAAAATCGGCTGAGTGCCTTAAGCGCTCGCCTTAGTAGTCCGGTGAAGCTGTTAAGACCTTGCTTGTTCAATAGCGTAGTCAGTTCGAAAAAAAAAAGCGAACATGTAATTATATACATCAATGTGGAACGAACCAGATGCATTAAATCTAGATCTTATATGTGTAGGTACTTCGAACACATTACATAAAGATTTGATGCATATCTTCATTGAGACCGTAACTCTGGCAAATTGGACATGGCACTTCACGCATCATAAAAGCGAACCCTTCTAATGAAGTGTGTCCTGAGTATAATGTCATTCCAGTTGTATAATTAATCTTAATATTATTGATTCAAGATGACTCTAAATAATGTAGTTATATAGTCTTTGTACCAAATTCCGTTCGTCCTATAGCGATCATCAAAGCACTTTCAGTGTGTATAGAAGTTTTTTTATTCGCCTTATACATCAAAATACGCAGGTAATCCTTTAACTGGAATAACTTCAGTAGGTCCTTGTCACGATAGGAGGTCAGCCTCAGTTATATGTATATGATATGGTATCTACTGCAAAGTAATAGGTTATTTTGTTTTCCCAATCGAGTAATTACTTTAAAATATTGTAGGTTATCAATATAATTAAATAGTTAAAATACATAGGACTGCATATTGAAGAGTACAGTCTAAACCCCTTATAAGGAACTTCAAGGGACCGAGCATTTTTTTTCGTTATAAAGAGTTATCGTTATACGAAGGGAAGAGAACGAATTAATGGTTTTGTGGTAAATCGACCAAACTGAACTAATTTCTACGTCATAGAAAGTTTTTCGTCATAACGAACGATATTCTAAAAAGTTTACGCTGTTTTTTTTTATTTTGATAAAATAACAAGTACAATAGAATCGTCTGAATATACTAAAGATAAAGTTTCCGGAATAACTGCAAACTCATATATACATAATTGAAATATTTTCTTTAATCTTAAGTTTCAAAATTTGAGTATAAAAGTGATTTTTTTTCTTCACAAATGCGAAGTTAACGTTTGCGAAAACTATGATAACTGTTATGACAGAGGCAGAAGTCTCTTCGTAAGCAGGTAAGAGACCCAATCATACTGTAAGTAAGCAAGCACGTGTGTTCATTAGGGGTTATTTGTAATGCAAGTTTGTCGCCGAGACATCGACCGCCGGTACTTCCGCCCCGCAGGGCTTTACGGAGCCGACTGGAAGGTCCCCACTTCCTGCTCGTACAGATTTTTGACAATAAATTATAATCAACAATAAGTAAATAACCCTTCAATAGATCATTTATGAGGCCTTTGAACTGGTATTTTATTTACTAATTACATTTGTTCAACATACGAAATATTTCATGTTAAAATCGAACATATTTTGCAAATACCAATTCATTGTTATTTTTATAATATCACCGAGTATGCCCGTGGCACTCATTTATTGTCAATATTTATTTTTACACAATTTTATGATTTTTAAAAGTGTTGTTGATTACAATAATTGTATATTATTTATTTTATTATTTTGTACACACCATGTCGGTTCATTAAAATTGGTTAAGAATATTTTTTTTACAATCCCTACAAGTATTATTGATAATTTTTACATCCTATATATTTGTGAATTATACATATATACTTCATTCATTCTATACATGTAAAAAATTGATAAGGTATTTTTGAGTTTAATGCAAAAGTACATACACAAAAAATGTATATCTTATTCGTGATATTTAAAATTTGTATTCAACACATAATTTTGGAAAAAATATGTGTACAAAAAAAACTACAGATTTATTAGTATACACATACACTCTGTAAGACGAAAACTATCTTTTCTCCGAAATTTTCTGTTTTATATCAATACAATGTTGATTTGAAAAAAATGAATACTAAGTTTTAAAACATTTCTCATTGTTGTTACGTGTCTTTCACTGAATTCATTTACTCACTTCATATAAACACAAATTCCTTAAATAAATATGTATACTATGAGTAAAATTGGAAAATAATTGAATTCTAATAATTACTTCACTAAAATACGATGTGTTATGTTGTTTACACGAACGAGTCTTGTGCATTGAACTCGATACTTATTATTCTACGAGACAATGCAAGTCGTGGGATAAAGAATCAGTCGGTTAGTTCACGGACTATCGGATTGATAATCAATTTCGGTTTATAGTCACGTTTTAAAAAAATATAAAGGCGCTTTTTATGCTGCATGACTGTGAACATTTTGCGCCGTGAGCCGTCAAAACGAAAAAAAAAAACTAAAATCGTCTATGGTGTTTTTGCTTTTATATTTTTAATGCAGACAGTCTCTTATTTCAGTAGCGTATTTTTTGTAATAAATTCTCTATTGGAGAGAGTTTTTGGCGGGATTTTGATCTGTCATGTAGTGGATTTTATATTTTATTCATAATCTTATGTTACTTGAATCTATATTGTGTAAAATTTGTGGTGTTTTATGTAATATAGTTTGTTTATTGTGCATAAGTGAAATGGAAAATAATACCACAGACCATAAATTCTGAGATGCCATAAAAACTCCACGAAAAGTTCTAACAAGAGAGACACCATCTTGTTGGAATATTGAATTAATTACTCGACAATGAAAATTAATAAACACTGGAAATTAACAAACACTCTGGGTGAGAGAAACGAAATAATTCAGAAAAAGAAGATGGTACGCTGCTATTAATAAGGAGATTAAGATAAAAAAAGATGGATAAAAAAATATGTACGAAATATTATACAGAAGATTTGGCGCTTATGCCTTTATATTAACTTGGATTGGTTAAAGGATACATAAGAACTACGTATATTGACAACTTCAGAATTGGCCGTATGTATTAATTCCTTCGCCTATCCTATTGGACGAATATTATTACTACTATACATAAGTGAAGTGGATGAGTTTTTGGCGGAATGTTGGAATGCCATGTAGTGATCTTTATATTTTATCTATAATCTTGTGTTATTTGGCTCTATACTGTGTAATGTTGGTGGCGATTTACGTAACATAGTTTGGTTTTTGTGCACATGTGAAGTGGATCGGAGCATGAATTCTGACTTGAATTCTGGCACAAAGAATCCCAGGAAAATTTTAACAAGATGGACACCATCTTGTTAGTTCATTGAAATTATATCAAGAAGGTTTCGTGTAATATCGATACTCACTTGACAGTGGCAGTAATAGTCTACTAGAAGGGTGGTTGCCAAAAATAAAATAGAAGAACTTGTAATACTATTAACTACTCGACAATGACAGTAATAATCTAAAAGATTGGTTGCCAAAGAAAACACTGCTATAATTTACATATATAATTAGAAGTATAGTTTTCGCCATTTTTTTAATTAATGAATATAAATGCAGCACAACACAAATTAAGGTATAAATAAATACAAATTGTAGATTCCTATAATCATATTTTAACTTTGTTTTGTAACAAAGACTTGACTATTAATGCACAATCCCGAATTTAATGCTACATTCAGAGCGTCCAAAAATACTGACGAGGACCGTAGTCCATAATGCAAACATGCGTCTTGCATGCATCCATCGGACATTTTAGGTGTTTTTTTTTGTTAAGTTTTATATCCTCTAGACCGCGGTAGTCTTCAACTACATGCCTACCGATCTCATTTAGAGACCGTAATGTGTATAGATATATGCAAGTCGTAAACAAAGGGTTTATTTTTTATTAAAATACAATACCGCCCAGATCATGATATAAATATACATTGGTATAGTCTCATGAAATTATGATAAAAACTAGTTTTTGATTCAGTGCCTGAAAATTAGTAAAAACCTATAATGCAACAAAATAAAGATTCATTAACGTTAGATATTTAAGCAGATCTTTTAGATGTAGGTGGTAGAGCCACGCTGAAGCTATTACCGGTTTCAGCATGAATAGATCGGCTCGCCCCGGGCAGCACCACCCTTTCACAGAAAACCGACGTGAACTAACAGTTCTCGCATTGTTCCGTTTCGTTCGGTCAGTGACAGTACCGGAGGCCTAACTCCCCTCCCTTCTATCCTCCCCTCATTCACCCTTCCCTCCAAACACAGGCTGGCAACGCATTTGCGACGCCCCTGGTGTTGCTGTTGTCTATGGATGGCGGTGATCACTTAACATCAGGTGACCCGCCTGTTCGTTTGCCTCCTATGATATATTAAAAAAAAAGATTAAAAGTTTAATATGATAATTTACTACAAAGTATATTCATAGTGCATAGGACCAACATAGTAAATTCTAGATGTAACTCAATAAACTTTGTGTTGAGTTATATCTAGTTTTAAAGATGGCGATAGGGGACCGGAATGAAACCGCCATAAAGGCAATAACGTCTAAAACAGCTAAATAAATATATATATATATATATATATATATATATAATAAAGGCAATAACGTCTAAAACAGCTAAATAAATATATATATTATTTAAAAAAAAAACTACCCAATAGATGCTCACAAATACGATTTTTAACTTACATATTAAATAAAACTATAGCAAAAAAAATGGTGCGGACCGAGAGTCGGCAAATAAGAAAGAAAAAAAAAAGTTTTGTTACGCCTACAAAATAAGATACAATGCCGTTATTATTACGTACATATAATATAAATGCGATTACTAGTATTATGTAACTTATGTAGAAATGAAGAGATAAAATAACTACACAATTAGAAATAGTTTTAACGAAATTTTAAAACCGAGTCACGTCCTTAGTGTCGAGATCGTGCTTAAATATACTCGTGACAATACTTGCTTTACACTTTTCCTATTAAATCCATAATAGATACTAATGTATTTATTAAGGTGATATTCAATCAAATGATCAAAAAACCGAAATTTGTGTTTTTATTTTATATAAAATACTAGCAGGTCCGGGACACGTTGTCCCGCTGTGATTATAAAAAAAAAACAAATTATATACCAAAACCTTCCTCATGAATCACTTTATCTACTGGTGAAAGCCGCATGAAAATGCGTTCAGTAGTTTTTGAGTTTATCACGAACAGACAGACGCGGTAGGGGACTTTGTTTTATACTATGTAATGATTTTATTTCTGTAAAAAGTGTGTATGTTCATAATAATGTCAACTAAACCGCATCTTCATTTTCTTAGTCTATGATTGTTAGTTGATATCAAAGCGTAGCCTACCGCTGTATTATTTTTTAATTTTGCCACGTCAATACATCATTGTGTGTAAGTGTGAATATGTTAAATTGAAAAACCATCAAATAAAACTGTTCGTTAAAGCTGGCTTAGACGAAATCAACCAACTTTTGGTCTTGTTTCTAATATAATGTACCATCGGGTTTCAAAACTATTGTTATATAAAGAAATACGTACAATTTTTGTAGAAATCCATTTAATCAGGGTCTGATGATTGTGGTGTATAACATTCATATAAGTTTTATACTGTCGTCCAGTATTATACGTATATGGGCGTTGTCATGAAAGAGTAATGGGCTAGATCAATTGGACATTGGACAAATTTTCTTGATCTATTCACAATTATTTGGGTGTTTTTTAAATTTTTCTTTTGGCAACTAATCTTCTATTATAGTAGATTATTACTGCCATTGTCAAGTAGGTAACGATATTACAAGTTTCTTCCTATAATTTCAACGTTCTAACAAGATGGTGGCCCTCTTGTTAGAACTTTCCAGGATGTTTTTGTGGCAAGTGATAATCACAAGAGTTGATGATAAGTTGTCTCAATAGTTTGAAATGATGTTGATTAAGTGATTGTGTGTTTGTTCTAATGTTCTAATCTTGTTATGAAGAGCTTTCGGTGAACGAACACATCGGGATGCAAATATACAATGGTTGTTGATGGTAATACCTTTGCTAATATCCACCTAGTTAGGTAGCACCATCGAGTCTAAAACTTGCCGCCATGCACCTGTAGGTGTGTTTCAGGAACTGCCCTTGAGAGCCAGCCTCCTATATGTGTAGCATCTTTATATCTCAGTATACATTCAATTTCACTTCAAATCAACTAGGATTTTTTTTTATATTCGTCCAGTACAACGAGCGGGAAGCTCTTGTAACGTATCATTATCAGTCTATATACGCATTGGAGGAGCATAGGCCTCTTCGCGAACGAAGGTATGGTCATAATCCCCACGCCAGCCCACGACATCTCTCAGGTTCAGGTTTCCTCTCGATTTGCTTCAACTACTACATTACCACGATTTTTTTTACTTGTAATATAAATATTTTAAACTAGACTGTACAATAAAACGACAATTTCCTACGTAAGGGAAAGACGAATAGACTGTCAGCTATAAATACGTAATAAAATCCGTCATAAAAAGTAATAGAGAGCAGAGATATAATTATGAACGGATGTAGTAAATACCTAAAAATGAGCGTGACGGCAGCGCTTGGTGGAACACGGCCCCATTTCTCTCAGCGCCAGGAAACATCCGAAAAGCTTCCTTTCACACGATGTTTGCGCAGTCAATAATAGATTCCATTCGATTTGATTTATCGATCCCAATATGAGAGCGTTGTAAAAGCAACTTATGACGCGTTAGTTATTTAAGAATTTAGTTTGTTTACAACTCCTGTTACTAACTTATTGATTTGTCAAACTTATACTGTGTTAATACCAGATTGCAAATCTATATAAATAGTTGAAGATAAAACAGTTTCTCAAACGATTTACTTTTTTTGAAGCGAAATTTCTTATAGCACGTTAGGGAAAAAATTTCGTTACGCGTTATACGTAACGTAGGTGTGTATTTGCGTGTATGTGTCTGCGTGGGTCTAGTAGTATAAAAAAATGATTAAATGTATAGTTAAGTATTAATTAATTAATTTGAAGGTGGTAGAGCCACGCTGTAGCTATTATTAGTTTCAGCATGAATGGGTCGGCTCGTCCGGGGTAGTACCACCCTCTCACAGAACACCGACGTGAAGTACCAGTGCTTGCATTGTTGCGTCTCGTTTGGTCAGTGACAGCGCCGGAGGCCCACCTCCTTTCCCCCTTTCCCTTTCACCTTTCCCTACCCCTCCCCCATACACAGGATGACAACGCAGTTGCGACTCCCCTGGTGTTGCTAGTGTCTATAGACGGTAGTGATCACTTAACATCAGGTGACCCACCTGTTCGTTTGCCTGCTTTTGACATTTAAAAAAACCGGAGGACTTCGTATACTATATATAGTTTTAAAGAATTTAATACATATAAATCAAAGAAGTTTCACTTCCTTCGCGTGTACACGCTGATACTCTCTATAGGTTTTTAGAATCTTTTGACCAGCTTTGGTATTACATATATCAATAAATTTATATTTGAAAACAATTATTTTATTAAACAGTCGAAGCCTTTGTTTATATGTCGTACTTAACTCTTCTTAGGTCTAGAATCTACAATTTTGTACAACACTCAATACAATTTATACCATTTAGAAAATAAATTTGAGAACGGAATATAGATGATATTATACATAAAATAAAACGTGAATAAAATACTATATACGCCTTATTATACCGCCTTCATTCGAGTTGAGTAAAATTTTTAAATTTAATAATGTTAAATTAGTGTCACCTAGTGGCAAATGAGATAGCATAAAATTCCGAGGATACCTCTAGGAGTCTAGGATACCATTAATTGCGTAATGAACAGTGTGAATTTTTTTTAGGTGCGGCAACTTTCGTGGTATCCTTTTAAACGGTTTTTGAAAATCTCAGATATACTAACGATAACCGATTCAAAAAGATTAAAAAAATTTCAGGCAATGTGCAAATAAAATCTAGACCTTGAAAACATCACCTACCGAGTTCAACTGTAACTTGAACTATTCATGTAACTGCATAAGTATTAACAATCTTCAAAATCCTTGAAACTGTTTGAGGGCAGAAGAAATGAAAAGTGACGTTTGTATATCTATTTGAATACGGAGAATGTATACACAATATCCATTATGCTATAAGTCAACTATTATTATTAATTATTAATTACAACAAAAATAAACACGTGTAAAGTCATGATTCTAATTGCTCCTATCCTATGTCTAATGCGTACAGTTCCTTTGAAGCTCAATTACGTCTTAACTACGGAACGTATTGGCATAAGACTATGACTATTCGAAGTGGATCCTTTCCTAAACGGTTCTATGTTACTAATTTTTTCGTCGAATAACCTTGTATAGTTTTTTAATGACCGCTGAAGCGCGTGGATGAGATTCGGCTAGTAATATTACATGCAAGAAGTTTGTTAGAACGGAAACTGAAATAGTTTAGAATATTATTCGATACGAAATATATATAAGAGTTATTGAGTTATGTATGCTTGGTATACATATATGTTTCACTCATATATGTATGAATAGTTAGCTTAGGTTAGCTCACATAGGTCGCGAATTGCATGTATCAGGCAACAGCCAAAGCCGAGGTGTGCCGCGAACCCTTGAGCTAGTTGTCAAAATAAAATCGGCTGAGTGCCTTAAGCGCTCGCCTTAGTAGTTCGGTGAAGCTGTTAAGACGTTGCTTGGTCAATAGCGTAGTGAGTTCGAAAAAAAATAATTGTTAGAACGGAATGATTTTTCTTACTCTTTCACATGAAAAAACTACTATACAGATTTTGTTGAAAATTACAATAATGTAGCTTATAAATAAGAATAACACATAGCTTATACTATGTAAAGATTTTGTTGAAATCATTCAAAATATAACGATAAGTATCTAGTGGTAAGTTGGAAAAGAATACCATCCGGCAGCTATTTCGGCATGAGATGTATATATCATTACACTACATAACCTGTTTTTAACCACTGCGTTCACAATAATTATGAAATATAACGTAGTAACAATAAAATATAGCCAATAATACCCACAAAGAACTTGTTATAAGCGAAAGAATTTTTATAATCGGACTTGTAGTTGCACAGATAACCTAAAAACATGGGAACAATTATATTTGTCATGTTATAGGAGTTTAGTTTTTACTTAAAGACACGGTAACTTCCATTGTTTATATAATGTTACTATAATAAATATCCGATCGTATAGTATAGAAACAGTGGAGACTTATTGTCTCGCTATCGTGTATTGAATTGCAAATTTGCGAGGCAATTTCCTTTCCTTTCGGGTCTCCGGAAGTGTCCGCGAACCCTGTATGGTGCTATCCTTTATAATGCAAAGAGTACCGCAGAGTCAATAACATAACTATTTTTATAATATATACAGTCATATAACTCTTATAAATAGGATATTATGTAATTTTGAAAGCCTGTCACGATTATCCAAAGATGCTTACGCAATAACGAGGCGATTTAGTTCTTTGACTTTGTAAAACATTTTATTTTGAAGTAAAACTTCTTTAGGCGTGACTAGGAGGTTAGAAGTGCGTTACGGCAATATGGCGTCACATTTCTGTACCATCCGGTTAAATAATAATTAAACATAACCAAAACTTCTATTAAATCATAATTAATTTAATTCGTTACTAAATACTAATATAGTAATCTATTCATACTTTTCTATATTTTATTTACTTTATAACAAAGAGTTGCTAATAATATTTCCTGTTATTTAAGTTCCGAATTAGCTGATAGATGTCACTTTATTATTTACTTACATTGAAACCAAATGGCAGCACGGTCGCGGGCCCATAATACATAATTAATTCTATCGTATGATCTTTATTATTATTCAATTTAAAACTACTTATTGTCAAAATGAAATTTATTTTAAAAGTATTACTTCAATCACGTGTGACTATTACACGCACTCATTTTTTTACGCTTTACTGGTAGTTGTAATTATATTTATTTGTAAATGATTGAAACATGTTTTTTTTATTATCTTTCATTTATTTACGTATTAAAAGAAAACCAAGGGACAACATAGAATGCATTCTTGGACAAAATATTTATTGATTAAAAACTATTAATATCTGAGAACTTGATATAATTTTGAATTATTCTTACTTCTTCCAAATCATGCTATACAACAAAATTAATTGTATATACTATATTATAATTATTTTTATATTTATATTATAATATAAATAACGTTTGGAAAACATAGATCAATAAAAATAAAAGTTTAATAACATACAAATGTTTTGGTCGGTATGATATCACTATATGTCACCGTCTACCGTTACTATCTAACACCGACAGTCACCATTATCTGATGGACTGTACCGCGTACTATCCATCAGGTATTGTGCAGTCATTTTGCTGAATACCAGTAAAAAAACATATTACTAACTGATGATTGTGACTTCGTTTTCATGAAAATATATGTCATTACATCGATAATCTGTAAGTTGCCTTTTTTATTATAATATTGTTGTTATTAGTTACCTTTATTAAATTTGATCATTTATACTATCTATACTCTATACTTAATATTATAAAGAGGTAAAGTTTGTAAGTTTGTGACGTTGACACGTTGTAGGAGGTAATCTCAGTAACTACTGGTCTTAAATTTCAATGTTATATAGCTCATTTATCGAGGATGGTTATAGGCTATATATAATCACGCTAAGACCAATAGGAGCGGGGCACCAATGAAGAATGTTAAAAAATCAGGGTTTTTTTCCCTCTTGAGAGCTTCCGCTGCGTGTTAGCGTTAGCCCTAAGTAACTATTCCCCGCAAACGAAGTCGCGGGCAGGGGCTAGTCAGAAATAAGTCTATGAAATAGCTTCATGTTATGTAGTCTAGATAATTATCTAACATTTCTATATTATCTTAATATGACTGTTCAACCTTTTTGGAAATAATCTTGGACAACAAACAGACACATCAATTATTTATACATATCAATTACAATATAACTATATAGATACGTCATTAGCGTTTCGAAAGCCTCTTAAAACTTAGCTAGTTACCGTATTTTTGACGAGTGCCCCGTCAATCCGTCCATATCTAAGCAACATATAACTATTTCTTTTTTACCACCGATATTGAGAATATGCCATCATACTATACTATACTATCCACATTTTATCTAAGACAGCGTGGCGTCTTACTTATGGTACCTACGTATGTGTGCGTTATCGTGTCATTTGTTTGTCAAAATATCATATAGGTAACGTATCTTTAATTATAATATCATTGATATGTATAGATTGTTAACAATAAAGACACTAAACACAGAATCTGTTTGTTTATCGTACATCTGAAGCTATGTTATTATTAAAGCCGATTTAACTCATTATAGGTAGTGAACCTTCACAATCCGTATTAGTTCTCTGAACACGTACTTAATAACAAGATCACTATATACCTAACAATAGTGGTGGGAAGGAGCCATGGTCAGTTTAATAAAATCGTAAAATACCGCGGCGGCAGCCCGGAGTAGTAAAGCGTGTAATATCTACTTACATTTGAGCAAATAAAGAAATTTAGTAGTTTCGCTTCATATTAAAAAAAATCCAATTCCGTTCTTAAGTTAGGTTAACTAGGTGCGAAAACTCTTTGAAATTATACTCAATTGTTTAGAAGTAATCTCTAATCTAACAGCACAATTACGATCGAATTTCTTAAAAAAAGATAGTCTGTAAATACTCAAATAACAAAGAAACATGAAGACTGTTTACTCAAGTCTGGGGCGTAAATCATCTCAAAGTAGGTACGTTAGAAACTACGTCCTTATCGAGCTAAAGACTAATATCTCATCGCGACAAACCGAACGGCACGTGATTTATTATGTTTATGCATCGCGTCTTTAAAACGTTCGTTCGCGAATAAGATTTAAATTATAAGTCTCCCGTAACAGACGGAGCCGAGTTGGCGAGCGTTTGAAGGTTAAAACACAGTTGAAATGGAATATCAGCGAACTGTTTTAGTTGGTTGCTTCCTGGAAACGAACGAAGCAGACGTTTCACGCGTGCTCCCTATTACTCGCCAACGTTAGACTGTGTTTATATAAAATCCAGTAACTTGTAAACTATGTACGTTCTATAAATAAAGTCGGTTTACAAACGTTGCAATGGGAATATATTAACGAATTTTATTTAAAACTAACAACCGCCCGCAACCTCTCTCTCTTTGAAATACAATATTAATAAAAAAATGAAGAATCAAGAATATTGTAGTTTTCTATTGAAGATTTATCTTTTAAATTTTATCGCCTACTGTTGTGCTATACAGCAAAACTTAGCCTCATTATTAGGGTATTATAGGAATATATTATTTTTAGATACAAACATAAACATCGAAGGACTGAAAGTAAACTTTTAATATCCAGTTTATTAATAAACTTCTCCTCGCATAATATTGGCAGCTGCGAATCATTTAGAATGCTATGCGCAAGGCGGCACACACGCCGTAAATTCTGATATGGTTGCTACAAACCGCAATTAGCATGGGCTCTTTTATACACAGGATTTTTTTTATTACAAATGACGATATACACAATAGTGTTCGCGGTTATAGCTTTTTTGTAATATGTGTTAACGAAAGATTTTATCTTTTCAGATTCGACAACATTTCGAAAAGGGATGGGCAACGTGTACACACAAGAGAAACACCAATCTTGAATACCGCCGTATAAACTTTTTATGAGTCTACAGTACAAATAATTTAATAACTAATCTGTTATTATGACCTCGCACATCAAGGATAGATTGAGGACAAGAAATTATATTTAAATAAAATTATTAAAAACTGATATTATCATGCATTTTATTATCTGTTAATGTAATTCTACTTCATATGAATGAATACTTTATTGAACTTTTCATTTCGTGCACTGACGAGCTTTGTAATGCCACAAGGTATATTCTTGCAGTTAACCAGCGGTATTTTGAAAAAAAAAAACAGTCGGAACTTTTTGAATTAGTTAAGCAGTAAACAAATGTAGGTATCAATACGTATTATATCGTACATATATATAATATCGGGACTAAGGATAAATAAGTGCCAATTTTAGATAGACCCCTATTACAAATATTTAACCTTATTTTGTATTAGTTTTGACTACATTACCCACAAGCCCGAATTTACGGCTATATTCAGTGCGGCCATAATAATGAGGATTGTATATCCCTGCCATAAAATTTAAAAGACAAAAGTGGTACAGACAGATTCAGAATATATGTACTGTATACCAATACTGTATTGTGCGAGCCAAATCGCGACAGCGTGTCTCCGCGGGGCGTCGTAGCGACTCCTGTTTCCAAAGTATAATATATCTGTACATTATCTATGTCATGCTATGCTGTGTTCTCCAAATAGATTTGACCGTAACTCGACTAGAACGTGTCTACACTAATTACTTTAAACGGACGAGTCTTTATTGAAGTCATGAGTTAATTTATATTTGACATCATATTTAATAACATTATTTTAGGTGAATGTTATTCGTATAAGATCAGAAATAAAGCTTACAGTTATTTTGAAAAACCTATTAGCTAAGGAGCTGTTCGTTCCGATCATACTTATTATTTTGACTTTTATTAAATGAGATTGTGCAATCTACACTATGCGTGGTGGAAGTGATGATAGATTAATGGTTGCGTTCTCGGATACCACGTCCGTCGATGTAGGTTCGAATTTTTAGGAATGAACCGGATCTTTCGGAAAACATCATTATCAAACCATGACATGGTGGTAATGATTTTGACGATCACCTATAGTTGAAAATGGTCGAAAATCTGTCACCAGATGTGTTATGGCAGTTGCACTTGACAGCCAGTCCACCTATAAGTTTGGCATTTTTGATCTTAGACCACATAATCATTTAACATCAGGTGAGATTATGAATATGCGCTAAAACCAAAATACCTATAAAAACATAATAAAAAAATGCTTTATCTAATATATATTGTAAAAAACTGGTACCTACCTTAATATTATAAATACGAAAGTGAAGGTTTTCAGACACACAATTTCTACCTATTTTAAAAATCGAATCGATCTTCCGTCCGTCTAAATCAACTATTCGACTATCTTATATCCAATATTTTATTAAGAATGTATTTTAATAAAGATTGTAAAACGATTAATAATTGAATCCCTTGGATTCTAATCACATTTGACATATATAGTTGGGGTGTAAGGGGTGTCAAATAACATCTAAGACTTGAGACATCCAAGCCAACCTCACCTGCACGTTGGTGCACCCTGCTGAATAACGATCGAGACAATGGCGAAAGCGGGTGGTAGGGTTTTACAGCCCGACTGGGTCGCAACCACCATGTATATGGTGAAAAAGCCCGTCATAGTGATTCGCTTTTGCGGGTTGCGTTTCGGGATCAGCCTGGGCATATCCAGCTTTTCGCAGGCCGGCATGACAGCGGCGACCGGCGATGGACAGTATGTACTCGTTGGTCGCCATTGTTTTTGGATTGTACTATGCTTACCATCAGGCATAGTGCAGTCACTTTGCCGTGCTACTGAAAAAGTTTTAATACAAGTTGAAAATAGTTATTATGTCATTCAGTGTTTAATTTATCATTATTTATTTTATGAATATATTTTAACGTTTAAATTACAATTTAACTTTATCAACTTGATATTTTTTAATGTAAACTATACTGAGCGTATGGTAAACGCCTACAAAAAAGGGAAAGGAACTACGTTCCAACTGGAGGTCCATGGACCTCTCAATGTTTTTTTACATTACTGCCAATATACGTAGGTTAGTTTTTATTTTAATTGAACCCGGTAGATGATGTTACGAACGGGTTGTAGGCTTATTGGGACAGAAGTTACTGGGGCAACGTACTGGGAAGACATTTATCGGCAATATATGTAGGTTGTTTGTTATCTTAATTGGACCTGGTAGGTGATGCTGCGAACGGGTTCTAGGCTTATTTTAAAATATTTCTCACATACCGACTGGGTATATGTTTGAGTGAGTCCCTGGATATTTGGGATTCACAATTTGAAACAGTAGGTATCGCTGCAATCGGGTTTTGAGATGTATTTAGATTTTTCGCGTTTAAAAGTACAATCGAAACCGGTAATAACCGATTTGGTGCAGACGAAGTCGCACGGGTCAGCTAGTATATATATATAGTTATTGATTATATATAGTAGAACTTGGAAAAAAATTATCATCCTTCTATCCATTACTACTAGTTTGCTTTACGCTCAACGAAGTGAACTAGTAAGAGCTAATTAATTCCCAAAACAATTAGAAAACATCTATAGATCATAGAATTACAATCATCTATAAATGAATTCTCAAAGTTAGACTTGGCCAGTTATATCTTCTGTCACATTGACGCTTAACTCAGGCCAGATTTTGGTCAAGTAGCCAGCCAATAAAGTACTAAAAACACCTTCATTTAAATACCATAACCAATGAAGCATACTTTTACTTTTAGGGGTGTAAGGAGAGTCGAATAACATCATAAGACACACAAGCCAACCTCACCTGCAAGTGGTGCACCCTGCTGAATAACGAACGAGGCAATGGCGAAAACGGGGTGGTAGGGTTTTATAGCCTGACTGAGTCGCAACCACCATGTATATGGTGAAAAAGCCTGTCATATTGATTCGCTTCTGCGGATAGTGTCACTCGGTGGTCGCCATTATTTTTGGATTGTCCTGTGCTTACCATCAGTTATAGTGCAGTCATTTTGCCGTGATACAATAAAAGTAACTACTTCATGTATATCCTCTCAGTCAATTTTCCTTTTTTAATTTAAAACTTCTATGAGGAGTCACAATATATTTTCTTAACAAGTACGAAGTGTGGTATACACAAATAAAACAATAACATATTTGTACAAATATTATATTACCGGTAAACTACATAATAGATACATTATTCCTTTTACAAAAAAATATCAATATATTAAAACTACAGTATAAACTACTTCCCAATGTTAAAACGTGACTTACTCAAATAATAATTTATTAACAAACTGAAACACCCTAGACTGGTATAAGGGAATATATTTGTAAATGTGTACGTACATGTCCTTAGTAAAATATTTTCTATCTAAAATTGTTCCTAAAATGTTAATTAATATCGTCATTGAAACTCTTCTCGAGGTAGATTGTCGTTCATTATAGTGTAATCAACTTCGAAATAAAAGTTGTGTCAAAGGAATACAGTTAATATTTGTCCATGGAACAAATGTATCACAATATCAATTCAGTCATAAGAAAAACCACACAGTTAATTGAATGGCAATATATAAACACAAGAGATTTTTTATTAATGGGAAAAATCAAAACAGCCGAAGAAGATATTTGATAATTGAAATAAAACCGATAACTTTTCATTTTACCAAACAATAATCGTGGTAAATATTTTGCTATCGCACTTAAGTGGATTTAAAATTAAGCAAGTTGACTAAAAAAAAATGTGGCCATATGTTCATCTCATTTTTTACCATCCTACTTTGCCAACTTTGATTTTATACTACTGATATTAAATGGGAACTAATATATAATTAATTGTACAATATCTTAGAATATTATAATTTCAAACTAAATTATGTTATCAAGATGTTTTGCTGTAAAAATATTCATTAATAATTCATATAATGGATGTAAATAGAAAAAAAAGCGAGGCCCTTCATTAATGTATAAAAACGTATTTCAATTAACATTATGTAGTTATAAGTAAAACAATTTCACATATATTCGAAAGATATTTTATTTCCATTGGAAAGTGTTCATTCTAAAATTATCATAACAACCCACACAATAATTCAAATTCCACAAACTTATATTATCAGGATTTATATTGTAAAAACAAATGCAACAAATTGTATTAAAATATAAATTATCAACTAGTACTTCCCGCCACTGAAACTCAAACGTCTGCCTCAATTTTGAAGTCATACATCGAACAGAAATCATGCGTACATTTTGTTATTAATATTTACTACAGATTGGGAATTCACATGTTTTCACCCATAAACTACCATTTGGCTTGTACTTATTTTAACTAAGATGGAGTTATATTACTCACTATCAAAATCTCCTCAAACAAGCCTTTATTTTTCTGACCGACTGACAAATCTGATCCAGAACCGACTGTCATAATAGAAGTAATAGTAACATTTACTTGATTTATCAATCATGTCAGCAGTAGTAGTTCTGAAATTATCACCCCAAAGTCTGACGTATGACTTGTGACTGGCAACACTGCATTATTGTCCTTGCATTATCTCAATATTAAGATTGCTATCTCATACAAAGATGGAGGCATTTGTCGAATATATATAATAGAATAATAATACTAGCTAGTTGTTCGTGTAGTGTCAGATGGACGCGAGTTGTTTGCGGGTGCTGGCGGCTGGTATTTTGGTACAGGGTACATCGGTCGGGCTTCTATTAATGAGACACCATCAAATCTGCAATAATAACATGATATTTGGATGTTAAATAAATTTAATTATGTTATAATAAGTCCTAATCCTTAATCAATATAAATAAAATGATATAAGTCTGCTTATTGTAAGCACATCAATTGAAACTTCTCGATAAATCGAAAAACTATTGGATCATTTTCAATCACATATTTTTAGACAGTTCTTAGACACTCGGTCATTATATAAAAACAAATGTGTCGTTTACATTTCAAATTGAGGTAAATCCAATTTTAATCGTTATGTATGTAATAATATCAAATCATTATGATAGTTTTAATATAACCTTTTTGATTTTTATAAGCACTATAGAAGAGTAAAGAATTTTTTTAAGTAGAGTAAATTTTTGAAGTGAAACTTCTTTAGGCGCATGAGGGTAAAATTTTTACAGATGTAACGTCATGCAGGTATGCGACGGAAGTGACGGCATTTGCAGTAAACGCAGATTTTTCATCAATTTTTTTTTGTTCTATTTTTCTAAAGTTTTAGATTTTCAAATGATAGAGGTATGTCATTATGCACGTATCCTGCAAGAAATACTAAACAGATTTCAATCACATATTTTTGGTTTTAGTTCTTCGACAAAAAAGTAAAATACGCATTGAACTCTTACTTAAAAAAAGTTTGATTACAAAAGAGTGTCTTACCCTTGTTTACAGATTGGCATTATTTAAATTGAAATATTCTCTAACAATTGTCTAAGTTGACAGTTCTTATGTTATTGTTGTGATTTATTATTGTCTTATTAACCGGCAAAAGACATTCATAACAAATTATTAATAACGTGGGTACAAATAAATAAATTAAATAATTTTAGATATACACGAGCATCATAACTACTACCATATGACACTTTGGATATCTAACAATGTATTTAAATCTGTCATCATACTGTTTGTTCCATCTTACGTACTTAGGCGAAACATACAAATATAAAAAAATTGCATATTTTAACAATTACATCATTTCCTTTGACTAAAATATCACAATAATGATAATCAGTTTAACATATAATAAGTAAATTTTCTTAATGAATATGTGAACAAAAATATAATTCATAAATTGAAACAGTTTTCGCCTGTTATCTGTATGTAATGGAATGTTTTTGAATGATGAGATTGAATTGAACGAATGCTATTCAGAGTTGCTTGCATAAAAAATGTTTAGCTTGAGACCGCTTGGACACGCTTTTGTAATAATATTATAACTATGTGTTCAACTAGATCTTACATTTTAGGCACTGCTTAGTAAAACTCGTCTTAAAACCGTATTTATTTTTGTTAATAATGATGGTGATCTTTATCTAAAAAAAACAAATTATGACGAGTTTCGTGTAATATAAATTATATTACTAATATAACAATCATTTATTGGAGTTTCAAAAATTTACGCCTATCACGACTTAACTAAATAAAAACTAAGACATAACTAAAACTAAACTAAACAAAAAAAAACTTAAAAATAAATTCTTACTCAGCACGTCGAAGTGAGTTACGAAAAAGAAACACGGAGCGCACGTGTGTACGCTACCGCGTCCTGATCGGAACCCCCACGATCTAGTACCGTGCCGATCGTGCTTATAAGCAAAACCGATCGGCCACCATACCGTTAAACTTTATACGTTGGCTCGGTATACGCGTGTCTATTTATTTATCATATTTTACCTAATGTAACCTACTAGATGTGAAACTAACGTGCACAATATACGAGAGCTCAAACATTCAAACGAAGTTTAAATATTCAGAGAAAATATATAAAATGAAGTTAAAAAAAAATTAAGTACATATTTTTTCCAATTGAGATTTTATTGAGGCTAAAGAACAATGAAAAATATCAAATTTAGATTGTATATTATTGTATTTGTGGCACATTCGGTAGAGGGGAGAGTGTTGTCCAACGTTTGTCGAATACTTCGGTAGGAAGAATGTTGTGCGATTCTGCAAACGACTGTTGTTCCATGGTACTGAGATACATATTTGTCCTAACAGAAATGAACTGTCAATGCGGCTACTTAAAATCTTAAATAGGAAAGATAAATCCAATATGGTTCTACGGGATTGCAACGTTAGTAGATTGTAATAAGCTAAACGTGATTGATATGAGTGTAGAGAGTAGCACTTGTTATCAATGAACGTGAGACGGTATAAAAAACGTTTTTGTACTTGTTCCATTCTGGTTGAGTGTACCTGGTATGTTGGATTCCAGACAGGACTACAATATTCCAAAATACGTCGTACCAGAGTATTAAAATTAGTAGAGTAGTTATTATAGCAACGTACAAGAATAACTTAAGTATATCGACAATACGGGTATATTATATCTATCTATAAAATAAAAGATTTAAGATATATTGTTCGATAATGTATAGCTTATAATTTTCATTACTTTCTTATATAGTGTTAGTGAGTACTGAGTTTGGTATATAGTAGGTTGAAGTTCCAGGTATGTTGCTGATGATAAATCCCATCCCATTCGATATACTATTAGTATTCATATATCTAATGTACACGTTACATCTTACAGTAGATGGCGTTCGTATCGTAGTGACAAATG
>MU158963.1:313133-356187 GCA_015888305.1 Antheraea pernyi
GTACTTCGCGCTGGCGATCATTGAGTTCGTGGGGCAAGCTTTTTTATCTTGCCAATTTGATGCAAATGGACCAATATTATTTTGACGCTAACGTCGAATGCTGCTGCTAAAGCCGTAGATTGTGTATCATCAGCTTCCACAATCGCCTTTAATTCGTCATTGTCGACCAAAGTCTTCGGACGACCGCGAGGTTCATTTTTCAGGTCGAAATTCCCAGAACGGAAGCGAGCAAACCAATAACGTTGGTTTGTAGTGTTAGCTCCGTAAACATCGTTGATGTTGCGTGCCGCTTGTGCCGCGTTGCTGCCACGACGGTACTCATATTCCATAATTACTCGAATTTTTAACGTATTCATGATGTCAAAAAAGAATGAAATGCGATGAAAATGTAACACTAATCAATAAACAAATGACTAAGTAGTAAAAAGAATTCCATGTTTTTAAAATAAAATTATTTTAATTTGAACTGGCCAGTACTGCAGAACGGCAATTTCATTGGTAAAGACCTATTTATTATATTTAAAAAAGCAATTACTTCAGTCATTTTAAATAAGTAATTTGAACTGGCCAGTACTGCAGAACGGCAATTTCATTGGTAAAGACCTATTTATTATATTTAAAAAAGCAATTACTTCAGTCATTTTAAATAAGTCATTTTATTTTTTAATGAATGTATGTAGTTTATTTCGATGAAATTGTGACTTAATGCAGTTTTATGCTAATTAGCGTAATGCATATAATGCTGATAACATAATAATCAGTCTATATTGAAATTATTTTAAAAGTATGATAATTAACTATGAACTTTTTTTAATGTTCATTTAAATATGTTTCATTAACCAATAGTGAGATTTTCTACAATTATCAAATAGCAATATAATTATACTGTTCCCGAAGTATATTCCAAATCTACATTATTACGAGCGAAGCAGAGGGCAAAAGCTATCCATACTAATATTATAAAGTTGAAGAGTTTATTGGCTTGAACACACTAAACCTATAAGTACCCCCCCTCCGTCTTTTTTGTACTGACTTGTAGAGGTAGAAGCCGTCGACTGCGTCGACTTTGCTTTACTTCAGGGAAGGTCTCCGAAAATAGCCAATAAAGTGAGATAAAATTAAATAAGTCCTTGTTTTAATATGAAGTAATTAAGTTATTCGCTTTAATATATTTAAAAAAGCAATTACTTCAGAATAAGTAATTTAATTTTTTAATGAATGTATGTACTTTATTTCCATGAAATTGTGACTTAATGCAGTTTTATGCTAATTAGCGTAGTGCACATAATGCTGATAACATAATAATCAGTCTATATTGAAATTATTTTATAAGAGTGATAATAACTATGAACTTTTTAAATGTTCATTTAAATATGTTTCGTTTACAAATAGTGAGATTTTCTACAATTATCAAATAGCAATATAATTATACTGTTCCCGAAGTATATCCCAAATCTACATTATTATGAGCGAAGCAGAGGGCAAAAGCTATCCATACTAATATTATAAAGTTGAAGAGTTTATTGGCTTGAACACACTAACCTCAGGAAACCTGGCCCGATTTTAAAAATTCTTTCAGCGTTAGATAGCTCATTTATAGAGGAAGGAAGCTATATATCATCACGCTAAGACAATTAAGATCGGCACACCAATCAAGCATGTTTCAAATTCAGGGTTTTTTTGGCGTTAGCTCAAAGTAACTATTCCATGCGGACAAAGTTTCGGACAGCAGCTAGTTCAATTATAAAATTATTACTTACTTGTTACTCTTATACTTGTCAGGGATAGCTTGGTACGGCTGCAGCGTCGCATGTGAATGGGTGCGAGATAACTCACGCAGGCAGGGCTCTAGGTCGGTGAAAAAGTACCCGGAACACGTCGCCAGCGCTGCGGGCCAAGCTGTTGTTGTACATTGCGCGCTAACCCAGGTCGATTCGTCCAACGTGTCGCGGGATACAACTGATTCGTCATGGCAACGTTCGCATAGGAGGCAATGCCGAGCAGTTGCTAGAGCAGACGCCGCAATAGTCGATGGTTTGTACTGGAGGTAGGGATCCGCCTCCAATAGGCTAAGCTCAGCTATATACTAAAACAAATAGAATTGCATTACACGCCTCGTCAATCCATTTGGACGTTCTGAATATAGCTGCATGTTCGGGCTTGGGCATGATATCTCCAAGAGAGTTTTTGACGGGATCTTGGAATGTCATGTAGTCGATTTTATATTTTATTCATAATCTTGTGTTTATATTCTTTAATATCGGTGGTGTTTTACGTAATTCGGTTATTATGAACAAGTGAAGCGGATGGGAGATAATATTACGGAGCATGGATTCTTTCTTGATACTAAAATCCCTTGGAAAGGTCTAACAAGACGGCTATAAATCTTGATAACTCATTGAAATGATCCCAAGAAACTTGTAATATAATTACCTACTTAATAATAGCAGTAATTATCTACTAGAAGATAAATAAAATAAAGAAATAAATATTGTCAAAACATTAATACAAAACAAAATTTAAAAAATTTAGGAATCTAAAATTAACATTTATTTATCCTTGAGTTGTATCAATGTTATACATATAATATTATACGTATCTATACTTAAACTTGTGTACTGCGCATATATTTCCAGAGCGATTAAAAAGTTTGGCAAAGGCAGTAAATATTAACCCGCTTTAGTGTTAGCGCACACTGCGTTTTATTAGCGCAAGATTTTTTTTCTTAAATCTGTGATCTATATAGAAGCGCGCGTACTACAGGTAAAAGTCGAAATGAAATTATATGGCCACATAAGAGACCTCGCTCACTGCTAAAAATTTTTCGCAAATTATCGCAGTTAATACTCGAACACGGTGAAGGAAAAAGGTAGTGATCTGTTTAATTTTCAATATTTGTTAGTAAAATATCAAATGGTTTTACGAGAATTGTAAAGTAATCGGAATATTTTATAGACATACCTACATACAATTTATGTGCTTAATTTTTTCTTTGTACATAAAATATAGTGTTGAGATAATAAACAACACAGACGAAATCACACGTAATATAATATATGGGACATTTCAGGTGATGCGGACAACGAAAAAAGGTGAGGTACTTAAATTCGTTCATATTCAGAATACTTGCACTTCTATTAAGTACAAATACAATATTTTATCTCTATGATGTTTATTTGCCAAGTTATACTCTTCTAAAGTACAGTATACTAGATTTTTTTTAAAGTACTTTTTCGAATTAAACAGATTTGCAATAAAATATCGAAGGTAGCGATTGATATAGATAAATTATTGCTCTTTTTAAAAATAAAGTCAAACTTGAAAAATACTTTTTTTTCATATGCAAAACAGGAAAGTAAATATTTCAAAACAAAATTTTAATACCATGGCCCAAAGTACACTTATAATACACTATACATTTTAAAATGGGCCTTTCATTAGTTAAGAAGATAAATTGATTAATGTAAGTACATATACTATATCGCACCGCGCTACCTCCTGGCGCTTGCTTAAGTCGTTTGAATTGCCAGATTTTACATTAAAATGCTGTGACATTAACATGTATCTTTTTAAGCGTATGTAAGTTCTAACAATGATTTAGAGTATTATTTAAATAAATATAATATTAATAAATAAGTATACATCTGAATAGGAATATTAGTAGAAAGTAGTAATAAAGAATTTTATGAGAAGAAAAGGCAACTAGTAGCACCATTTATTCGTTATACTTGTATATATTATGAAAATTAAAATCATACTAGAAAACGATATAACGCTCAGCCAATTTTTAAATTCGATCTTATTAAATGCATGTTGCGCCCACGCTTTTGTAACCGACCCTCGCGCCACCGCGAGGGAAGGGATCCTCTTTCGCTCCCGCACACATCGCGGTTCTCAGTAATATGTCGAGCCTAGGTCACCCCCGCGCGGCGCCCTCGAGATATTATTATCGCGATACAGTGACTCACCTACATCAATTGAACACACATATGAGATCATCTCTCTCACACACGTGCACATACATACACATGGTGGGAGGGTTTTGTTTTTTTCCCTCAACGAACTGAATCGAATAGTTTTAGTTCGTTTCATCACACCGCGCTACCTCCTGGCGCATGCTTAAATCGTTTGAATTGCCAGACATTACATTAAAATGCTGTGACATTAACATGTATCATCTTTTTTAAGCGTATGTAAGCTCTAACAATGATTTAGAGTAAGTATTATTTAAATAAATATATTAATAAATAAGTATACATCTGAAAGGAATATTAGTAGAAAGTAGTAATAAAGAATTTTATGAGAAGAAAAGGCAACTAGTAGCACCATTTATTCGTTATACTTGTATATATTATGAAAATTAAAATCATACTAGAAAACGATATAACGCTCAGCCAATTTTTAAATTCGATCTTATTAAATGCATGTTGCGCCCACGCTTTTGTAACCGGCCCTCGCGCCACCGCGAGGGAAGGGATCCTCTTTCGCTCCCGCACACATCGCGGTTCTCAGTAATATGTCGAGCCTAGGTCACCCCCGCGCGGCGCCCTCGAGATATTATTATCGCGATACAGTGACTCACCTACATCAATTGAACACACATATGAGATCATCTCTCTCACACACGTGCACATACATACACATGGTGGGAGGGTTTTGTTTTTTTCCCTCAATGAACTGAATCGAATAGTTTTAGTTCGTTTCATTCCGATATACACGTATTGATTTGTGAATCATGCAATTTCGATTGTATGGTTCACAAATGTATATATGTATGAATAGCTTAGAATAGTTAGCTAGGTCAGACGCGACTTTTTCCAGGTAACAGCCCAAGCCGAGGTGCGCGTGCACCCTTGTGTATGTTACCTAAAAACCTAATCGTTTGAGTGCCTTACGCGCCAACCTTAGTAGTCCGGTGAAGCTGTGAAGACCCTGCCAGGTCAATAGCGTAGTCAGTTCGAGAAAAAAAAACTCTCAGCCAATTCATATTTTTGTTATTGTTTTATTTGTTGTTCTAAACTCTCAGTTACACTGTGAATGTTTCATGACACTTATAGATGGGATCAAAACAAAATCTTATGCATTCTTAATATAATAAATAAAGAAATATAAAATACTCACTGCGGCTAAGTGGAATATTTTCTTTGAAAGTCCATTGGATATGCAATAGTGTGATAGGAAGGCGAGCGATGTTGGAGTGGACAGGTCAAACGACAGCACCTTCAGAATAAGATGCTCCATGCGCAGAACTTCACGCTTTGTGTAAGTGTCGTCTGTTATGTACACGAACTCTGATACTTCGGGTGGGTACACCTCCTCGTATTTCCTAAATGTAAATCAATTTATTCCATATATCTTTTTTAATCGCGGTATTATCATTTCTAAACTAACAAAATTGACATCTTCTGAGTACGAGTTATACCCAAATACAACAGTATGGAACTTGGTACGTGCGAATTACATTGTCAATAATAAAGCATTCTACAACCGTCAACCTGGTAGCTTACTATATATATTATAATTTTCAGAATTGTATCAATAATTCTGGACATTAACTCAAAACTTATTTATAAATTTGATCTCTATACATTTGTAATAAGAAACACTAAACTAATAGTGTAGGTGAGGCTGACGAAGGGAGACGACTGGTTGTGTACCCAGTAGTCTCTCTATAGAACGACGAATCCTGGCGTTCACTCGCTAGGCTGCCGCAGGGGCGGTTTCTCAGGAAGACAGCAGGTTCGATCCCTGGCCGCCCCTACCATGCGGGGTACACCGTGGGGTTTTAGTCCGTGCGAGTCAGACATAACCCACTCTCTCCCCCGAGAGAGTGCCGTATTTCCCAACGTAAATCTATAAAAAAACTAGTAGTGTAATTATTATTTATATCAAAACTTGATGCCGAAAGATTCCTTCAAAAATATTTATTTTCATGTTATAAATTTTATTTCGTAATATGCTAAACCTAAAGGGCTAGCTCTCAAGTGCGAGAACACACCTATAGGTTCTTGGTGACAAATTTTCGACTTGAGGGTGAAACTTTCTATGTAGACGGGTTTTAGAAAAACACTACCATCATACTAACGTTTCTGTGAAGTTACAACTTACTGTTGCATCCGAATCTATGTCTATCCATATAATCTATGAAAACGCTACCACGAAGTCAATACCGTTTCAGTATTCACGCGATACATATTAATATAATAATCGGTTTTATATGTGATGGAAATATAAATAGTATAAAAATAATTTTAAGAATAAAAGTAAAAATTTGAAAATCTATCTATATTAATAAAAATTAAATGCCGGATATATGTGCTGCACCTGTTTGGCGAATTCTTTTTCGTTGTGTTTGCTGAAAGGACAAAGTTTGCATATGAACGATGGTGATATTATAACTAAAAGCTGTAGATACGTCATTAGCGCTTTAACAGCGCGTTCTTAAAACTTGGCTAGTTAGCTTATTTTTGTCCACTGCCCCGTCAATTCGCCCGTATCTAAGCAACATATAACTATTTCTTTTTCACCACTGATATTGAGAATATGCCATCTTACTCCCATATTTTATCTAAGACAGTGTGGCGTTACAATATTCTTTACGTATGTGTGCGTTATCGTGCCATTTGTTTGGTCAAGACATCATCTAGGTATCGTATCTACCTTTTTACTTATAATATCATTGGGTGACTATCATGAAAAGATAAGACAGATCGAGATTCTTGCCGGTTCTTCTCAATGACTAAGTTGTTTTCTGAACCGGTGGTAAATTTGACGTTCATAAGCGCCGTCTCTTCTAAATTGAATAAAGGATTTTTGATTTTGTATGAATACATTTTTGAAAAACAGTACAGAAGAGTGAAGAGTTTGGGTTAAAAATCATTATATAACAAGTGACTCAGAAACCAGTAGGGTGATCTTCAAACATTGATAGAATTGACATTGAATTGCTCAGTTGCCATTTTATTATATTACATAGTCGAACTATAAACGGAAGATTTGATCTCATTTTCTTCATTAGTACACTCGTCCAAACCCGGGATGACAGCTAGTATATAAATAAATTTCAAACAAAATCATCGTAACTTTATTAATATAAACCTGTTTACTCACGCAGCAATATATGTAGCAGCAGTTCCGACAAGCTGCAGTTTAGTCCGGACCACACTCATATAAGACAGGAACCTGTCTACGTATGATACAGCCAGATGTAATGTTTCACTTTGTTGCTGATATTCATCACATACTTCTACCAGCCAATCAACCAAGATTGAACGCATTACGTATGTTATATCCGGCTGCTTCCTCATGTATCGTGGGTTCGCTCTATTTTTCACCTAAAGCATACAATAATAAGAAATATTTACCAAGCACTTTTATTATTCCCTTTTTGTATTACTTTTTCTATAAAGATGCCAATGAACCAAGCCAGTGGTGTCAATTCATGAGATAGGGTCATTCTTCAGTATAAGTAAAAGCGGTTGCTAGGTTAAAGTGTTGTTTTCTCTCCTGGCTATTTGGAGCCCTAAGGCAGAGCGCGCACTAGTTACGGTGCGAAATAAAAATCGCACCGGAAAATATTGCGTAACAGATGGTCCACGCATTGCGGTAGAATTTCCGGAAAGTCTAAGAGCCAGTGATTGCCAGACCTTCGTTATTTTATATTGATATTTATTATTTAAATAATCTTTTATTGCCTCTTGAGATATAATATTATATTGATATTCTTATTTTGCAAATAACACAAATGAATATGTGTCCTATGTTGACGCTTCATCAAAGATGAATTACTTTTCTTTTTATAAACTGCACAAGCAATAACAGTAAAACGTGTACTTGTGGATAATATCTTTACTGAATGAGAAGCAATAAAAGGCTGCAAAAGACCTCACTCACTATATATCTCTCTTCCATCTACTTGGATATATATTGTTTTACGCTTGCACCTATAGCTACCCTATATATTTGTCTGGCGAGGGGCTAGAGCTGTCGAAATTGTCTGACTACTGAAGAAAATTAATAGTTACCCAAGTAACATGTTAAAATTCAGGCTTCACACTATAAAGTAAGTTCAATTACAACATATTAAAGTTTACAGATTTTTGGCAGGGGTTGGCCACGATATCAAATATCTGTCAAGAAATGTTGTGATTTCTAAACTTATGCCAACAAAATATATGTATAACGAACTTACACTATATAATTTGATAAATTTTAGTTCATATTTTATAGACCTTTGTTACCTGCCAAAGCCAGGATGACCCAAATTTAATACTAGCTCATGGTTCCTACTTCAATCAGAAGCATGCGTCGAAAAACTCTCAGCTTTTATAAAATAAAGAAAGCCTGGCCACACTCACGGGCTCTTGGTCTACAAGTTTTACCCCTCGTGTTTACTTTCAGAACTAGTAACACGCCCTGGCTTCGCCAATGTAAAAAATAATAATTACTGAATGATTCTTAATAGAGACATTAAATACTTTTTGTATGTTTTCTTAAGATCAACTCCGTAATACCTATGTTATTATTTTTTTAATTGTGCCAACAAAAATTTTAGTAAATTATTACTGTCATTGTGGAGTAGCTCACAATTACAAAATTCTTGCGGTCATTTCATTGAACTGACAGGCTGATGGCTGTCTTGTTAGAACTTTCCTGGAAGTTTTTGTGGCAACTCAGAACCCGTGCTCCGTGGTATAATTTCCCATCCAGTTCACTCGTGAACAATAACGAAACTACATTACATAAGACACCACCAATATTACAAAATATAGAGCCAAATAACGTAAGTTATGAATAAAATTTAAAATTCACTACATAATATTCTAAGACCCCGGCAAAAACTCAAACCTACATTATTTATATGTATCTTATAAGGTTTAGCCACCGTTATCAATAAGAGCGCTCCAAAACTCCTTATGATTTCATTAGAATACGTCGATCATTCTCTACTTCAAATAAATATTTCATACATAAAACAGTTCCAAACAAAATTGTCTAATTGATTGTGAAAACTGTGAAAATCTGTTAGGTAGTTTACAAAAACTAAGGAAACACACAAGACATAATCCCCTTGTTATTTAAAACACGCAGCGAAGATATTCATTCACCTAGTTCGAGCGCTACTGCGATGATTTGCGGTTTCTTCCCACACCTCCGGAATTAATTCCGTTGGGGAATTCTACCCATAATGCGCGCGCTTCCATGCAATACCATATGTTTCAAAATTTGTGGACAAAATTATGCGATGAAAAACCGTGGTGCGCGCAGGCACCAAGACATTTTATTGGTTCTGCCACTCTATTATTCCACAATTGACCGTAGCAATCATTTTAAAGTTACATTATAAATAAAATATAACATACATTAGAAGTACATAATAAACCTCAGTTATGGCTTTATTGGTAGCCGGCTAAAGGAAAATGTATTATCAATTATTCTACAATTAACTAGATTTTAATAAAAAAACTTGTGTGTATGATGTGATATATATTATGTATTCTATATGCAAAACAATGTCAACTACAGAAGTTGTTTATATAGTAAGCATCCAAAGTTCTATAAGTTTTCAAAGAAAAATATACATACCTCAATTTCTCTCATGTACTCATATATGTCTTGACGATATTCCACAACATGGAAAAACATCTCTCGATCCGTTTGTGCTACAGTGGTATCCTCTTCATCCACATCATCAAATATTCCACTAGCATTTTTAGATATAGACATGGATAATATGCTTGAGTCAACCACTGACATTGGTGATTCAACAACATCTTTCTTATCTTGCAATGGCAGTCTATCAATTAAAATACAACACCATGTATTATACTGAAAAGCTATTTCGTTTTTATATTGCACCAATTTCAAAATATTGTTAATGTTATATTATATTGTTACACATCAAGGTCCACTAACAAGATTTATCCAAGTATTATTTTCAAAGTTCAAAAATATTTGAAATTAATAATATAAACTAACAATAATTATTTCTTATAGCTTTTTTCCAAAAAATCTCTACACAAGAACTACAGTTTTAAATGCAACATAGTTCAACACTAATTAATCAACTCTGACTATTAATTAAAACTACCTTCACTAGACTTCAAACTAATAGTCTTAACAATACCATCATGGTATAATAAGTAAAGAAATCTAAACACCTATTCAATAATATAAAATACGGTATCTACATAGCAAAAATTGGATTTTAGCAATAAATAATCTTGTATAAGAGAAAAAAGAGTATCTATACTGTAGAAAAATAACAAATTACTTCTGTAATCTAATGGCAAAGACAAATATTTGAGTAATGACTAGTTTATCAGCATTCATTTAATAATATCGATTTTTTTATAGGTAGTAACAGCTACATGTAAAGTATTTGAAGACCTTGTTTCGGTACCTCCTAGCATTCATTACATACTTTAATTCCTATTCTACTGATAATAGACTGAATGTATATTTAAGGTTCTAGTAAATATATTACAAGTGGTCCGGTGAAGCCATTAAGACCTTAGGAGGTCAATAGCGTAGTCAGTCCGAAAAAAATAATATATTACATGAAATTAGCACATTTACAAATGATTTTTAATTTTATATTAATTTAATTATTAAAATATATCTGTAATACCAACAAGATAGATACACTAGGATAGTGTAATAGATACATTTAGAAAGAATGACACTATACAAGCGCAATCTTAATTATAGGTGTTGACTACTTATATTTATACATGAATTTCATGAGATCACCTAAGACCATCAATGAATAAAAAAGTGTAAAAATGAGACCTATAAATAGATAACAATTTTTAACATTATAACATGACCCTTATGTGTATACCATTACTGTAGATATTATCATGTATGTGTATATACATATATTGTATAGATATGTGTTCTTTTAAATATACTGTGAGATACTTGACCACCAACACAGTAACACCAACTGGAAAGTGTGGAAGATGCCTAGGATGTATGTGGGTTCACATTGTAAAAATTATTCACTCTTCTTTTGAAAACATTTATATTTTATATGCTTTAGTCGTGGTGGCCTTGTGGTTTGACCGGTGGAATATTATTTCGATGTCCGCAGATTCGAACCCCGGCATGTACCAATGAATTTTTCAGAATTCGCATACATTTACTAATTTCAATTGGTAACACTATCGGCTGACGGTGACGGAAAACATCGTAAGGAAACCGGAACCTGAGAAATGTTCTTGTAGTACTACTGTATGTGGGAAAAATATAGAACTGTGGATTTCTCAGTTTGAAATCACCAATACGTTGTGGGCTGGTGTGGTGATTATGCCCTTACCTTCCTTCGGGAAGAGGCTTATGGCTCTGCAGTGGGTCTCTTACAGGCTGATGATGATGCTTTAGGTGAAATAGATAATGGTAGAGCATTATATTCTTTTGAAGTTCACATAATAGATGACAATGCAAAGCTCTTTGTGTGGATAAATGGAACATAGACCGTGAATGGATGAAGATCCCTAAGGAGGCTGGTGATCTTGGGAAATGATTAGTGCACCAAATCTAGCATACCAATGATAGTTTTTTGTGGTGTACTTGTGTCTACGTATTTATGAAGTTTATAGAGCTAAACATAATTATTTTTATGTATTATTGATAGGTGCAATCATGGTACATAATAATACATAAAATATTGTAAATTGGTTTTATTTTATCTTTATGACATAGGATTTATTTACTTAGTGCATTATTCTTATTATACACATTATTCTTTTACCTTGAAATTTGATTTGTGTAAATGAAGATTTTTTGTTTTTTATTGTATTTTGAACCATAGTATAATAACCTAACAATTTACAATAAAAAAAAATTGAGCAGTCATAATAAGTATGCAAACAAAAAGTTTAAATTTGGAACTACAAGTGACGATGAACTGATATTGGGTATAAATGAAATAGATTGGGATCCAGCTATGTCCAATTTTATAACTCTATTTGCTCTACTACTAACAATTACTTAGGACAATATTGGCTGTAAATTATCATAATGGAAATCCCTGGAAGTGAGGAAGAATAAAAAAAAGTTATCCTGCAATCTGTCATCACTTATTTATGGATAAAATACATATTCATATGCAAAAGTACATCATTGGACTATGTAACACTAAAAATAACCTTACCTTGGTTGAGCTTCTTTTTGTACTTCTGTTTTCTTCTCAGCCAATGTCTGTTTCTCAGCTTGCTCACAAAGTGCCCTGACATTTTTTGCAGCATCTACAAAAAAGTTGTTATCCTTCCTGTTGTCCTTAGCAACAAATTTGAATGCGGGCTCCCGTTTTTTCACCTCCACATCCGTTGGCTTGTCTTCATATACCTTAAAGTCGCGAAATTGCGCAACCGGTGGAACAATATTCTTCTCGTTCTTGATCTGACGCACTGTTCTGTTCTCGTCCTGAACTTTGCATGTTCCATTTGTGAGACCCGGCTAAAAACAACATAAAATTAGGCAAATTGTCCACAGTAAACGCACGCTTACCTCCTTTATATGATACGTACGAGCTTGGCATTCCGATTCTGATTGCATGCAAATTGGCTGAGATCACCAAGGGCACGCCGCTGGTTAGCAGAAAATATATCAGTATTATCTTTGCGTAGTCCTAAAGCAGCATTTTCTTGATCTACGTGAATCCTAAAAGCCATTGCCACCGCGTCTTCCGTAAACACAAACCGTAATTTCACTTGAACGCGTGCCACGCGAGTATATTGATGGCTAGCGAACAGGAAGTGTGAATTATAATTCAAATTAAACGTACATTTTAACTAAATAACGAGAGTAGATTGAAAAGTTCTAACAAATTAGTCTAATCCACCCCCAAAACACAAAAGTAGCATCAACGGACAACATACATTTTAGTAGTTTCAGCTGTTGCAGTTTACGGTACTCTATTGTCTATGGTAATTTAAATTTTACCCAATAAATTCGTTACAATTATCTATGGGCGATTTTTTAAGTTTATTGTCTATTTTTGACCGTTTTTCGTTTTGTTATAGAAAAAATAAAAATAATTTTGAACTCAGACTGTCATTTTTATTACCAACTTTCGATAACATGAGTAATATATATATATAAACACACTCAAGTAAAAAAAAAAAAGATTTGTTTCTTTTTGCATAAAAGTAACAAAAATAGAAGACTCAAGTATCTTTGTTAACAAAACAACTCAATCTATCATTGTATAAACCAATAATTAAAACAAAAGATGGCCATTTAATTACATAATGTTTATAAAGAAGTTTATATTTTATAAGTACAGTAAAACATAGTCTTTCTTATTTTACGTCACTTAACGTGCTTATAGTGTGAGTGCACCTATAAATTCAAAATTTAATTTCACATCTATTAGTGCAGATGAAATAATAAGGTCTTTTAAACTCTTAAACATGAAACATACCGAAGACATTTGGGGAAATAATTATCAATATTTCATCAGTCGACCATCCAGAATCTTTTGCGCTTTAAAATATCCTAATAATTGTTTAAGCATAATCTTCTCGAAAATTTTGCTTAAGGACGGCAGTACAGAAATTGGTCTATAATTTCCAAGATTACTCCTACAGCCTGATTTAAATAAAGAAACCATTTTACTTATTTTCATTAAATCGGGGAAGGTTCCTTTTGCTATACACTGATTCCTCCTCCTCATTCCTGATTCCTTGCTCTAGTAGTGCCTCCCATATTTTTTCGTGTGTTAGAGAATCGAATGCTTTACTGTAATCAATAAACGCGATGTAGTATGTTAGTCGGTATTCGTTGTATTTCGAGTTAGTCGTTTACTGAATAGTTTTTGCGAAATCCGGCTTGCTCGATCGGTTGATGTTCGTCTAGGGTTTTTTCAATTCGTTTTAGGATGATTTTAGCAAACTGTAGATAATTGATTCACGAGGAAGGTTTAGGTATATTGTCAAGGCGGGCCCGCTAGTTAAATTTAAAACTGAAGCTGTATTTTCAGTAATTTATTTAGTATATAGCTGAAGCCCGTGATTTGATTCACGTGAAAATGATGTTGGATTTAACTAAATCAGTTGTGAGCTGTCTTTAATTCTTTGAATTATAATTATGTCTTTCCTACTTACTCATATAGCCTTATTTAAAATTACCTCTGTTAAATGTTATTGTTATGTTTAAGTTCCTGACAAAATCGTACCGATATATAGCTCGGACAATACTATCAAAACTTTTCAATTTGTCTGTAAAAATCTCGTCAAAATCGGTTGAGTCGCTTCGGATATTATAGAAGATGAGTCACATTAGCTTATTTTCTCCTTACTAATATCATAAATACGAATATGAGTTTGTTTGTTACTCTTTAATGCTTTAACTAATCACCTGGTCATCATGAAATTTTGCATACATATTGTTAGGGGAACAGAAAAAAAATAGCGTAACTTCCATCTAGAGAAAAAATAGTGTTCCCAAGGGATAGGTCAAATCTACATTAAAGCGAACGAAGCCGCGAGAAAAAACTAGTATGTATGTATGTATGATCGCTAGAAAGTGTATTTGTTAAATTTAAATTATTTTTATTGCAGAATACAGGCCCTAAACGCGCTTTTTTTAAGTGGCTATATGTTGTTGGCCTATTACAAACAAAAAAACAAATTTTCTTCTTTATAATAGTAAAACCATATCAAGCGGGTTTTAATATCTAAAGGCTATTATAGGGTGGATCAATACGTGAACGATTGTGACGTCTGGAAATGACGCCCCTCTCTGTGCATCCACTAATAACGAATGTAAATATTTATGTTAGGTACTGTAAAAATATATGACATGAAAAGATAAACCAGATCGAGTTTCTTGCCGGTTCTCCTCTATGACTGGACTGTTTTCCGAACCGGTAGTAGCTTTGACGCTCATAAACGCCTTCTCAGGGCCTAAATTGAATAAAGGATATTTTGATTTAGAGTTGCTGATATTCCAGGAGATCTCGGCGTTCGAAGAGATGTCTAGAAGTCCCGAGTTTGGTCTCACAAAAGCGATCTATAGGTTTACTGCCATCGCAGCTACCCTACAACGGCTCGCGCACGCTGCCGTTTCAAAATAAATAATTAAGCATAAGATCCTCGCATTTATGTCTATCTTCCTCTAAAACGAGTGTTAAATAAAGTTGCTATTTCTATTTTTAGATTCCGGCGCCGGCGCCGTGTATGTAATACTCAAATTCGATTTCTATTAACATGCGTGTTTGCGCCCACGCTCGCGTAACGCTCCCTCGCGCCGTCACGAAGAAAGAGTATCTCTTTCGCCCCCACACGCACGTCGCGGTTCTCCCGGAAATATCTCGAGCCTAGGTCCTTCCCGGATGGAGCCCCCGAGACGTTACTATCGCGATACAGCGGCTCACTTACATCACTTGTACTCACACATGAGATCACCACACACGTGTATATATTATATATGGTAGAAGGGTTTTGTTTTTTTCCCTTATCAAACTGAATCGAGTAGTTTCAGGGATTTCAGGTAACAGCCGCCCCCCCCCCCCCCCCCCCCCCCGCGCCCCCACCCCCAACTCTCGCCTCCCGCTCCCCCCCCCCCCCGCCCCTGAACACAGGCCGGCAACCCATGCACCCTTGAGCATGTTACCTAAATAAAATTGGCTGAGTACCTTAAGCACTCGCATTGGTAGTCCGGTGAAGCTGTAAAGACCTTGACAGGTCACTATCATAGTCAGTTCAAGAAATAAAACACTTATTAAAAATAAGTTTTTATAATCAAGGAAAGTGAATCGTAATTTTTCGTATCCCTAAATATTACACCGTACTCTCTTATTAGTCTGTGCTACAAATGGGCTACTATCATAGATACCAGTACGATTCGACTATTAGTCTGTGGTCTTATCTATGATAGATACTATTACGTGCTATATATATGTACTTTTATATTTGTGTACGTATATATACAAATGTTTTTCTTTATAGTGTAAATTTTGAATGAAAAATATGAAATTGTTAATATTTTTATTCTTTGTGTATACAATTTGTTTTTGTAATTATTGTTTTGCTATAAGAATATACAAAAAAGATGACTTAATAAAACTCAGGTGAATATATGTAGTTTTTAGGGTTTTTTTAATTTGTTTATTTATTTAATATAGTGATTTAACAAGAAACTTTTACTATTACAGAGAGGAAGTTAGAGATATGTTCCAACATGCATACGACAGTTACTTACGGTATGCATACCCATACGATGAGCTTCGTCCCTTGTCCTGTGATGGTGTGGATACTTGGGGAAGTTATTCCCTGACGCTCATCGATGCCTTGGACACATTAGCTATTATGGGAAACTACACCGAGTTCAACAGAGTTGTGGATATTGTGTTACAAAAGAAGAACTTTGATGCTGATATCAATGTATCAGTATTTGAAACAAATATTAGAATTATTGGTGGCCTGTTGAGTGCTCATCTTTTATCACATAAGTAAGTATATATAATACCATGTTATAAACTGTAGCTACTAAGATTCGCTTAGCTTTAACTGTGTTTATAGTCACTACATATCTATACTAATATTATAAAGAGGTAAAGTTTGTGAGGTTGTAAGGGGTAATCTCAGGAACTACTGGTCCGATTTGGAAAATTCGTTCAGTGTTATATAGCTCATTTATCAGGGAAGGTTATAAGCTATATATCATCACGCTAAGACCCATAGGAGCGGAGCAGCAATGAAGAATGTTGCAAAATCGGGGTATTTTTTTCCTTTAGAGCTTCCGCTGCGTCTTAGTGCAAGATAACCATTCCACGCGTACGAAGTCACGGGCAGAAGCTATAATTTTTTCCTTTTCTGAGCTTCCGCTGCGTTTTAGCGCAAAATAACCATCCCACCCGTACGTATTACTACCCAACGAAGTGGGCACGGGTCGGCTAGTTATAAAACAAAGTGCTCTGCCATGTCTGTCTGTTCGCGATAAACTTAAAAACTCCTAAACGGATTTTCATCCTGTTTTCACCAGTAGATAAAGTGATTCACGAGGAAGGTTTAGGTATATTATTTGTCAAGATTTTTTCATTATCAGGGCAATATAACGTCCGCCAGGCCTGCTAGTTAGAAATAAAAAATGATTATATTTATTACTACTGGTTTTTCTATGATAATTGTTTACAAGAAACCTGCCCTGCACTGTACTAAAATAAGTGTGTCGTTTAGAATCAGAAGTGGTCAACTCCACTTTGCAATTTTTATGGGTATAGCCAATTTTCCATTTTGAGCTTATTGCAGAGACTATGAAAGATTTAGGTATCTGTAGAGTTTTAATACAATTAGTATAGAAAGCTAAAAAAATAAAAATGCTACAATACAATAGTTTAAAGTTATGAGACTTAGAAAATTGCAAAGTGGAGTTGACCACTTCTGATTTTAAACGACACAAGTATCAAATGCTCACACTGTTACTCAATATTTTACAACAAATAAAATGTCACAAATTTCATTAACATTAATATATTTTTTAAATTTGTTTGACTTAAAAAACATTTCTTATTATTTAATAATTGGTGTGCCGCCCACATATGTAAATAAAATAAAAAAATTGTGCATCAGTCTTGTTGAGATTTAAGATCCCATGTTATTTTCAAATGAACAAGACCATTCATTTTCTGCTGTCTTATGAACAGGTAAAAAAATAATGTCTGGTGTTGTAATGCAGTCATGCTATCTCTTATCTCATTCTTGTTGAAACACCAATATGAATTCTTGCCTAAACCATGATTGACCCTACATACTTATAATTCAATGTTTTTATGAAAGTTAGTACACAGAGCTTATCCTTCCAAAATTGATAGGCAATAAGTACTATCAACATTACATTATAAAAAAATATATATATTTAAAAAATATGTATGTCTTTAATATCAGCCCATTTTGATGAAATGGTGTACTAAGAAAACACCATAATTTTGCAATTGGAAGCAGTAAATATTGTCAATAATACTTTTAGAACTGAACAATTTTGTATACAGGCAGTATAGGTCATTCAAAAATAAACAGTTTATAAGTAAAAGAATAGACATTAATATTACTCTGAGAAAGTAGTCCGGTGAAGTTGTTAAGAGCTTACAAAGTCAATAGCATAGTCAGTTCGAAAAAAAAAAACTTTGAGAAATCATAACATTTTAATGTAATATGAATATAATAATGACAAATTTCCCCTGAAATTATGATAATGTTGTACAGAAACTGTCCGATTCTGTATGAATCTATAAAGGTATCTTTGGTTCAGGTAAACAATGCAGTCATCCAAAAGAACCATCAAGAAACTTGATCAGGGTTATCATTTTCACATACATATTTCCATAATGCATTATAGTTCAATCCTTGTTAGGGGATGCACATAGAGGTGTAAATTCCAGACATCACCATGCTGATCAACCCCATAATAGAATATATCCTTTTGACACCAAAACATACTTAATATGATGCTTGAACCTACAGCCCGTGCAAATTGGTAATGTGCTTTGCGACTTTCCTCTAAAATGTAAAATTATTACCTAAAAATCTTTTACTAGTCTTACTGAGAACATGATTCTTATATCCAACTAGGGTGCACTACACACTTATTATTAGTTTCTTATATTGTTTGTGTGAAATCTATGTTTTCTCCAGACTGAATAGGTATTTTCAAAATGAGGATGAGGATAAATGAAGTTGATTCCTTAGTCAGACATATTGAGAGGTTTACCTGAGTCTTATTATTTTCATGGTAAACTCTGACCAAAATTAAATAATACCAGAGTGAACTCCTTTAGGCCTAAAAAAATATTTTATGTACAGTAGGTACCTAGTTTTTGATTTGGCACATCAGATAGTTGGCTAAGTTCCCTTTCATATAGCATTATTATTATCTTTCATAGTCAATGCCCTGTGCGATAAAGTGTTCTTTACAAAATGGAAGTAAGCTGACCTTAGTTGGAGTTGGATGGCTTACTATTTTCCCTGACATGGACATGCCAAATCAAAGGTCCCTATAATAATATTATTCACTTTGAACATCCCAAAATGAACTATTGTTACACTTGTTCCAATTCAGTTTATGTAAAGCAAAACAAATATTGAAGAAGACCTTTGATATCACCACAGAATAAACATCAGTTATAACATGTTTTAATTTATTGTTTTTGAGTTATTAATGTACTCTTTACCTAATATAGTGGCTTTCATCTCTTTTTTCATTTTTTTTTGTTATATTAGCTAGGCTTTGTTTCGGTTTAGTTTCAGCTCTATAACTGTTGATGTAATAATGGCTTGCAAGCCTCTGGACTGCTGAATATGTACTGACTGATCCTGAAACACGACAGGACTGGTGGATGCGACTGATGATAGCGACCAAGTAGAGCAAAATTGTTATGTCCATAAATTTACCATACATCAACTTTTCTTAGAAGACCAAAGAAATTAAATTATTGAATTCTATATTTGTAATTAAAATTTTAAAGCAAATCTCACTGATTACTTCTAGACATTTCTGTCGATATAATTTGTGAAAAAGAAAAGATGGTAATACTTATAATTGTGAACTATTATGATATTTACAGGACAGGTATGACACTAGAACCCGGATGGCCTTGCAACGGTCCATTGCTCCGACTAGCTGAAGATGTTGCACAAAGACTAATAGCCGCATTCGACACAACTACTGGTATGCCGTATGGTACGATTAATTTGAGATCTGGCGTTCCACCGGGTGAGACTAGTGTTACCTGCACAGCTGGAGTTGGAACATTTATAATTGAGTTTGGAACATTGAGTCGCCTTACTGGAGATCCCCTGTATGAAGAAGTAAGTCATTAGTTAATTTGTCAGGTTCTTAATAATTTATCTCGTAGATTAGTGTTTTCATGCTTGGTCTAGCATGGATGGATATTGTAATGATTGATGTAGCTTTCATTTTGTCAAATGCTGACAAAATTATAACTGGTCAGGTCTGGTTACAAATTGATAACTGCAAATTGACTGCAAGTTAACCATCCACAAATATTAAAAAAGCAATCAGTACTATGTATACATATAATAAGAATATCCATGTGTCTGTAATTTTTAGATTTTCGTGAAAAAAAATTGTGAAATAAGTAATAAAATACATTTTAATCATATTTAGAAATGTCTGTCTGTTTGTTTATTTGTACATCTATCACTGCTAAAGTACTGCGTTCACGATAAAACCAAAAGTTGTTGTAATTTTATTGACGAAACGACTTAAGTACACAAGAAAAGTAGATACGTAAATAGACTTAATATATTCGGATAATAAAGTCACTGTTTTTTTTACATTACGTTCCACGCGGAGAGAGTCGCGGTTATAGTTAGTTCTTAATATGAGAACAGGATCATATAGGGCATTATGTTATCCTTGACTAGCTAACTACCAACATCAAGCTAGAAATCTATCATCTAACACTTACAGGTGCACTGACTGAAAGCCTGTCACTGTAGAGTTAATGTGTTATATATACCTACTGTAGACTTAATATGTTATATATACCTACTGTAGACTTAATTGTATTATATATACTATACTGTTACATAGTATCACTTGAGACTGTCATTAAACGCCAAACATTAAAAAAAAGAGATATTTATATACTAAGCTGTTAGCATCCTTAGGTTTGACTTAAAAAAAATGTATTTTGTAATTGAGAATATAGGAGATATTAAAAATAATTTATGGTTATCATACTAGGTAGCTTACAATGCACTGAAAGCTCTATACCATCATAAATCTCCTATCGGGCTACTTGGAAACCATATAGACGTTATGACAGGCCGTTGGACTGCTCAGGATGCAGGCATTGGTGGTGGAGTGGACTCATATTATGAATATTTAGTTAAAGGTTTGTTCCTTGTTATCGTATACTTACGATTAAGTCCAATGAAGCTGTTAAGACCTTGCTAGGTCGATAGCGTAGTCAGTTCGAGAAAAAAAGTATGCTTCAGAGTGACGAAAAGTTAGTAATCTGTTATAAAATCGTTTATATTAGTTATAATTCAATTTATAAGACAAATAAGGTTGGATTATTCATTTTAATGATTTATTATGAGCTAAAACCACTACATATATGACATATTTATATGCCATCTGTGTTTTTAGTGCACAGTTATCCACGAATATGATATAAGGTCTATAATAATCAACAAAAAGTTTAGAATTTTTTTAGTAATGATTTCTAAAAAAAACATTTTGTGAACCTTGTTGATCTGATAAAATATAATAACTCCTTTCTGTAAACAAAAGACTAAAGTTTGCTCCTTTTATCGTAAGTATTAGATAATATTTTGAACATTTGTGACTTTATTACTAGGTGTCATGGTTGTAATTAGGTTGAACTTAAAAAACTGTTTTAAAACTTTTTTTCTCTCTTTCTTAGTAAACAAATAGCTACATAGGTATATATTTCCATGGACAGTTTTTAGCATCGATTTTCTAACTACTAGGCTATCCAAATGTGCAGTGTTCCTTTGTTTACTGCTTAGTTACCACTTCATGAATTGTGACAATTAATATATTATTTAAAAAAAAAAGTTAAATAATAAAAATATGAATAAGTAGCTTATTATATGTTTTATCTATCAAAGGTTTCAACATTTTAAACCACAATCAAGTTGTTTTAACGCCACCTATCCCATCCTCCTATATTAGTATATAGGAGTTACAATATAAATATAGGAGATACAATTTAGAATTGTTGGCTGTACGTATCTTATGTTTGATAATAATATTTTGTAAGCAGAGTTGATTTTAATGTTTTCTCAAATTCGAAGAATTAGAAATCTCTTAAGTAAGCATTTAAGTGGGTGTTACTTTATTTCTAGGTGCAATACTTTTGGACAAGCCTGAGCTAATGTCGATGTTTGTGGAAGCTCGTTATGCAATCGAGAAATATTTGAAAAAAGATGACTGGTTTGTGTGGGCGACAATGCTTCGAGGTCACGTATCTCTGCCTGTCTTCCAGTCGTTGGAGTCATACTGGCCTGGATTATTAAGCCTTATTGGTAAGGACAATATGTAAAAATTATGTTCGTGTCTATGTAATATTGTCAAGATATTATATTATTGTTATGAATTTACTAAACTAATACTCAAAGTTCTTTATATACCAGGTGAAAGGTTAGACACTCGCAGTATTCTAGGATATGATACTTCATAGTCACATTTAACATATAAAACTAACTAGCGGGCCTGGCAGACGTTCTTTTGCCCTGATTATAAAACAATCCTTGACAAATTATATACCAAAATGTTCCTCATGAATCACTTTATGCACTGGTAAAAACCGCATGAAGATCCGTGCAATAGTTTTTGAGTTTATCGCGAACAGATAGGCAGACAGACGCGGTAGGGGACTTTGTTTTATACTATGTAATGATAATATTAAAACAAATACTAATATACAACCAAGAAAACTACAAACTACTAGCTATAAACGTGTAAATAAAATAATAAACCTAAGTGCAATGACGGGTGCCAAAAAATACAATGGGTGATCCGTAGTTAATAATTTTCGATAAGCCCTTTTGTTTTGTTCCTGACGTTCCCTTTCAAGTGAAATCACCCGACAGTCATTGTGTCACTGTGCTTTAATATAGACGCGTAGAGGATTGTGTATAATTTTTCAATTTTTTTTTTTTAGACAATTTGGTCAAATAAGCCCCTATTTTATTTAATTTAGAACGAGAATCGAGTGCAGAGTGTCCACCAGAAATATTGCTTTTTATAGTTGGCGCCATCTATGAGATATCTATAACAGTCAGTCCTATAGTTTTCTGTCAAGAAACTAAGTTAAAGCACCATCTGTTTGAGACTGATCAAACTAATAACAATAATCAACATTGACAATCGTTTAATTTGATATTAAAAAATATTGAGGCCATTAATTGATATATAAATTGGACAAGTTGGACCAAATTATACATAAATGCCAACTTTCGTGAACATCTGTTGAGTAGTTTTGGAGTTCATCGTGTACAAACATTATGACACTGGATTTTTATACCTATATTTAAAAGTAGTGATATTAAAGTTGACAATTCTACTTCCAGGTGATAATGATTCAGCGATGCGTATAATCCACAATTACCACAGTGTATGGAAACAGTATGGTTTCACCCCGGAAGTGTACAACCTGGGTACCGGTGAAGCCTCCTCGTCCCGGGAGAGTTACCCGCTGCGTCCGGAGCTCATTGAGTCAATAATGTATCTGTACCGGACAACAAGGGATCCGATATTACTACAAATGGGTGAAGATATACTGAGGAGTATACAGCACAGTGCTAGGACACAATGCGGTTATGCTACAGTAAGTTATCACAATAATTTAATAAAGAGTTCAAGGAAATCAGTGTTGTTTTTAAAAATAGATTGTTCTTGCAATATGTCACCGATAATGAGAATTTAAAGCAATTGCTTATTCTCTGCATTGTGAATGAAAAAAGTCTTAATAGAATACATTTTATGTTATATAAAAAACCATATGAATATATATTTTTAATAATACATTTGTTTGTATGTTTAAGCGACGGTAAATAGTGCATGTGAAATAATATGAAAAGGAAATTTTCTGCTATTGTATGTAATTGATGAAGAAACATTTTAAAAAATATACCTAGTTTCATATGAATGAAATATGTCACATATTATAGAATAGGTCATACGTACCTTGTCTTTTAATAATAATTTTGGGATGTAAGTGGTTTCGAATAACATCGAAGACTTGAGACACCCAAGCTGTCCACCCAATTGTAGCATTGCAAAATGACTGCACTGTGCCTGATGGTAAGCGCAGTACAATCCAAAAACAATGGCGACCACCGAGTGACACACTATCCATCGCCGGTCGCCGCTGTCATGCCGGCCTGCGAAAAGTTGGATATGCACAGGCTGATCTCGGAACGTGGCCCGCAGAAGCGAATCACTATGACGGGCTTTTTCGCCATATACATGGTGGTTGCGACCCAGTCAGGCTGTAAAACCCTACCACCCCGCTTTCGCCATTGCCTCGTTCGTTATTCAGAAGGGTGCACCACATGCAGGTGAGGTTGGCTTTGGTGTCTCAAGTTTTAGATGTTATTCGACACCCCTTACACCCCAATAGTAGTAAGAAGGAAATGTCGGGAATTCAAAGATTTTGAGGGTGGTTACTAGTCAGACAGACATTAGAAAAAGCACCATAAAAAAAATAGTATTTCTTTAATATCTCCAGATAAAAGACGTGCGCGATCATCGAAAAGAGGATCGCATGGAGTCATTCTTCCTCGCTGAAACTACGAAATACCTATACTTATTGTTTGATCCGGACAATTTTATTCATAATCCTGGAGTTCATGGGACCGTTATAAACACCCCCAACGGTGAATGTATTGTCGATCTCGGTGGATATATTTTCAATACGGAGGCGCACCCTATCGATCCAAATATGTTGTACTGTTGCCATGAAGCAAGACAAGGGTAACTCTAAAATTGAGATCGTATTTTTGTCTCTAGAACCTCTGTAAGTCGAACCTCGATATGTCGAAAACCTCTAAAAATGTTTGATTTAATAACATACAGACTCAACCATTCCAAAATAAGTTGCCGACTCTAAAAATTTGCAAACAATGTTAGTTCAAAATTTGCAAAAATGAACCTTAACCCCTACAAGTCAACAAAGTTCTACAAAGTTGAAAATTATAACTCGATTTTTTTGGCGCCTTCCCTAAAGTTCGACTTACAGAGGTTCTATTGTATATTGTGTAAAAATTGCTTATAATAACTGCGCATCTAATGTGTTAGAGTTACTCGTGTATCTCATTAGTTAGGGGTCATTCGAGTATTACGTAAACACTGATGGCGGGCAGGGGGTCTTTGATTTGCTTATTTTTGATGACACAGGGACTGGGGGGTCTGGATGGTGATTACGTCAGTAATATTTATTTACTGAATTAGAACAGATTTGAATATATTTATATAAATGTTTACGTAATTATGGGGGGAGGGTTAAGAACATTGCTTACTTTTGCTGAAGGGGGGGGGGGGAGGTTTAAGAACATAGCTTACTTTTGCTGACCGGAGGGAGGGGGCGGTCAGAAATTACAATAAATTGTGCTTACGTAATACTTGAATGTCCCCTTAAAGATATGCAGTAGGTTGTAACATAATTATTTCTTTAATTTTACATTTTATGATAAATGTCTGACATTCTCAAACTTTATTATTAGTGTGTAAAAATATATTTCATAGAAAGGAGAAGATTAAATAAAAAGACTCATATTTAAGGCGGTACTTAGAATCTACATAATTTGTCAATCTCTCCACGATCTCTAAATATAGGGAGGTTAAACAACAAATATTCAGTTCCGGTAATATTTTAATTGAACAGTCATTATCATTGACTAAACCACATACAAGAAAAATACAGTTAAGATAAATCATCAGTTAATATAATTTTAATTTCACAAACATAATTCCAAAATTGCTTTGAAATAATAACAAGTGTCAATGATATCTTTTGCAAAAGTGGAAAGATTATTGCATTTATACCCTTCATATGAATTAAATACATGTTTATTTTTATGCCACAGGATAAACATAAGTGAAGTACATAGGATATATCAAATCCTTGAAGAAGAAGATAGTATCAAATTCATGTCTTTAATCGAAGGCACTTCTAAGAAAACTACTAAAAAAGAGACAATTGAAATTCCTGAGAATGAAATACAAGTAGAGAAAAGTGATAATATAGTTGGAGAGTTTCTGGAAATTGGTAAAAATTTCATTTTAAATCAAGAAATGATAAAAACAGAATCGAAAGCTGCGTATGTTAACATAGATGGTACTGAGCGAGAAGCAGTCAAACATGAATCTAACTTAAGTGAATTAGTTAATGAACGTGTATCTGATTACTATGAAAGTGCATTAAACACTAATTCTAATGTAGTTACACAACAAGAGAAAGAAATTCCTGAGACTACTGAAGCAAATGTAGAAGTCGATGAAATAATTGTACCACAGAAAGCAATAGATTTAGAAAAATTACAAACCCCGAGTGTAACAAAGGCTAAAGAGGCATTTAAAATGTTACCAAAAGTTATACAAGATTTTTTGAATAGCGATTGGAAAAGCAAAACGAAATGCGAACCACAACGCTTCTTAGAAAGGATACGAAGGGAAAATAGATATCCAGATCATCCTGACATGGATAGATATGAATTATTATTGACACCGGCTCCGTCATTTTTACAAAGAATATCGTTGGCGGGTGAATTCTTGAGTAGAAAACATTTGGATCTGTGATATGACTGGATGAAGTGTTAATGTTTATTATTTAGCTTTTAATAATTTATGTGACTTAAAGATGAAAATAATATAATTTATTTATGTTATAATTGTTTTATTGAATTGTAGATAGCGTTTTAACAAAAAATAAAACTGATTCCAAAAATATCGGCCTTAAAGAAACGCACCAGAACATTATTCACTTTGGTTAGATTTAGGATTGTCATAAAGCTACCTATATCTATCACTCTACATTGCCTATTCGATTTTGAAAAATTCTCTGGTGTACCTCGATATCTAAGATCCAGTGCTATTTAAATTGCAATTTTAAAGAATATTAATCAATATATATTGTAAAACAAAGTCGTCTGTCTGTCTGTTCGCGATAACTTAAAAAACTACTGAACGGATTTTAATGCGGATTTGATTTGAGGAAGTTTTTTTTTTCTCGAACTGACTACGCTATTGACCCGGCAGGGTCTTCACAGCTTCACCGGACTACTAAGGTTGGCGCTTAAGGCACACAACCGATTTGGGTTTTAGGTAACATACACAAGGGTGCACGCACACCTCGGCTTGGGCTGTTACCTGGAAAAAGACGCGTCTGTCCTAGCTAACTATTCTAAGCTATTCATACATATATACATTTGTGAACCATACAATCGAAATTGCATGATTCACAAATGAATACGTGTATATCGGATTGAATATGAGGAAGGTTTAGGTTATAATTTGTCAATTTTTTTTAAAGAGATTTAGAAGTATATTTATGAAAAGTGATGTGCTGATAACAACACAGCAATATTAACAATATATACTTAAAATTTGTTGCTGGGGCATACACAAAACAGTTGTTCAGTTATTTCACATGGATCGGACCGTGGAAACAATTATAAACTATTTTTTTATTTTTTTTATCATAAAGGCATAAACTATTTTTAATGAGTTATTCATATTCGTTTTTACGTACCTACGTACAAATGGTTTACAAACTTGGTTTTGGTTTGATTTGTAAGTTTGGTCAAAGTTACAATACGAATAACAAATGTTGATATCAATATTGTCTAATTATTACAAATTGCAATATAATAATCGACAACACTTTTAAAAACAATTGTTTTGAAATAACGCAAAAGCATAATTTATCTTCTTGTATTGTTTGTATATGTATCAATCACTATTACATAGTATAAAACAAAGTCCCCAACCGCGTCTGTCTGTTCGCGATTAACTCAAAAACTACTGAACGGATTTTTATGCGGTTCAACAATGGATAAATTGATTCTTGAGGAAGGTTTTAGTATATAATTTGTCTAGGATTTTTTTATAGTCAGGGCGGGACAACGTCTGCCGGGCCCGCTAGTATACCTATAAATAAATTCATACGGGTCTGTCGTTGTACGCGCATCACCCAAAAACTACTGGATAGAGTTCGATCGTTTTTTAGTTTTATTTCTTAGCATTTATATAGATATTTTTATCAGAATAATTTTATTGAATACAAGCTTATTAAAATTCTTAAAGAAACTACGATTTTTATAAGCTCTGTGCGTTCGGGGATGTGTTTTTAATCCTATGGAAAATTTATCGATGTATAGAGGTATATAGCCGATATATATCTAGTAGTCCGGTGAAGCTGTGAAGACCCTGCCGGGTCAATAGCGTAGTCAGTTCGAGGAAAAAAAAACCGATATATATCTAACCGTTATTACCATCTATATCCACTGGTTGACTACTGGTCCAGTAGAGCATATTTAGGAACTATATTGGGAATTAAAATATTATGCATGACTAGTTGATACCCACGACTTTTCTTTATACAAATGCTCGTCCAGTGATCGAACTTCGACCGTGGAAAAAAACTTTCCAATTGTTTTGATAACACTAAAGCTCGTCAACAGCAACAAAACAAAAAAAGAATGAAGAAAATCGGCTGCGAAACAGAAGAGGGAGATGTTCTTAACCGTTTCCCCTACCTATTTATATAAAAACGTACAAAAGTATGGTTTCTAAATCATATGATAGATAAAAAGAATTATGAATTATTCTTGGATCCAAAATAGTAGGTAATAGTCTATACGTCTCTACCAAGGTTATTGAAGTTATACTTCTTTTGGCGCGTTGGGGAAAAATGTAGAGAGTAAATTTTTACAATGCGCGCGCACACCGTCACGAAAAACCGAAACCCTAAAGTATAGCTGAAGTAGCTATAGTCAACTTTTTCTATTATTAGCGTCGTTGTTTGTACAAACGTAGAATAAAGCAAAAGATAAAAATTTTGAAAAGATTTTTATCTTGTTACGCCAAAGAAGTATAACTTGTACATAAGTACACACTCACTTTTTTATTTTCTAGGATTCTATATTCTGGCCTCATCATCATCTTCTTACTGTCATACTTCATACGTCTTACTTCTTCATGTCTTCCTTTTCCACTCTCGCAGATATTATCTCGGTATTCACACCTTTTACACACATCAATTTTCACACAATCCATCTATTGTTTATTACTTGAAATTTTAAGAAGAATAAGTTGACGCCTGTCATTAAGACAGGGTGGCGTTCAGTAACAGAATGTAAACAAAATTTTAGTGATGTAAAATTGGAAAATAAATTATATAAAAATGACTAGTTATTCTCCGGTCGTGGATAACCGGTCAACAGTTCGCATGTACAAGTTGGATAATAGTGTACATGAGGCGAATGGCTCAATATTAACCAAATGTCTGTTTTATCATGACCGAAGTGAAAACTTCTGCATCTGAAGAAAATACATTGTCTTCCAAAGGATACAAGTTACTTAAATATATAGGCGAAGGTGCTTACGCAAAGGTATCTGTGTATCTTATATTAAAAGAAAAACTTGCAGTTAACAAAAATAATTTACATAAATTAAATAATAATCTGCCGTTGTGCGTGCATCATGCAAGAACTACTACTTAACAAAAACTAATTACTGAAATTTCTCCATAGATAGACACATTTGCGTTAACAAATCTACATCCAGAAATAAACTGTATTGTGTGTCGAATACAAAACTAACTATGGCTACCGCTCTGCTCAAACTTATTGTTTTTTGTGGTATAATTACTATTATTGTAGTAGATTTATTGTATACAAAGAGTAGTAGATAGAGTTATAGTGCAATCTATTTTGTGAAAATATATTCAGTGTTGAGATGTCTACACATATAACAGTTCCCATGAGGTCGGGATGAACATGTTGATTTATAAAATGGAGCACATAAAACCTTCTCTGTGAAAAGACATACGTAGGTGTGTCAACCTTCATGGTGATCGTAAGATTTAGTTGCATACGTTATTCTAATACATGTTATATAACTTTTTACCAGAAACATGCACCCAATACCCGCCTTAAAATTATTACAGCATAATAATTAATTATAAGAAGGATAGAAATTATTGGAAGAATAAAAATAGAAAAAATAGAAATTAAACTCTTACATGTGTACTTAATTATATGCAGGTATTTCTAGCTGAATATACAACGAAAGACGAGTCCCGTAAAAATTCACTTGCGTGCAAGATCATTGAAACTTCAAAAGCCCCAAAAGATTTTGTCGCAAAATTCTTGCCACGTGAAATAGACGTACTGATACGTTTAAACCACCCTCACATCATTCATGTGCATAGTATATTTCAAAGAAAAACAAAATACTATATTTTTATGAGATTCACTGAAAATGGAGACCTTCTCGGTTATATATTAAAGAACGGTTGCGTCTCGGAGAATCAATCTAGAGTGTGGATGAGACAGTTGGCGCTCGGTCTACAGTATTTACACGAACTAGAAATTACACATAGGGATATCAAGTGTGAAAACGTACTTTTAACAGCTAATTTCAACGTAAAAATTTCCGATTTCGGCTTCTCACGTTTGTGCGTGGACGAAGAGGACCAGCCGATCTTGAGTGAGACGTATTGTGGGTCGATGTCATACGCAGCACCGGAAATCCTCCGCGGTAAACCATACTTGCCTAAGCCCACAGATCTCTGGTCCTTGGGTGTAGTCTTGTTTGTAATGCTGAATAAATCCATGCCATTTGATGACACGCGCATGCGTAAATTGTACGAGCAACAGATGGGAAAGAAATATAGATTTAGATCGCGTATCGCTAGTATTCTGTCGCTGGAGTGCAAAAGTGTTGTGAAACATCTTCTGGAACCTGACCCTGGATTACGCTACACGGCTGCCCACATTCTTAACTCCGAGTGGATTGCTATGGACAGCAGATTGACTAGTAAGTTTTTATTTCCATATTAATTTGTTTTACAGAATAATTAAACTTTTATACAGTATGTATTTTTAAATATACTAGCTGTCGAAAAATCGACCATAACTTTTTTTAAATGTCAATCGTGTTCTTGCTCAAGAGTGAACAAGTATTATGATTTTTATCATAATATTCATTGTAATTAGTATAATTTAGTAGAGCTAAGGACCGTAAAGAATGACGAATAGACTTATAAAGGCTGTAACTTGTTGATGCCCAGGAAAGAAAAGTGTTTCCAGTTTTTTTTATTTATTGATAAAACCTTATCAATATAGCTTCTTAAAAAAATCTGTTTATAGACCGAGGAGAAAAAGGTGCTGAACTGTTTTATTTTTCCCCCATTTATATAGGGATAACTTTAAGTATAATGAAATAAAAAAATATAATTACTTATAATGTTTATTATTAGATATATAGTTTTCATTTGTAGGAACTCAGTTATTATAATATAAATGTGTCACAGCCCTAAATGCAGTAGAAGCTACGGCGCTTAAAAGAGCTAAAGAAGAACGCCGCAGATTATCAGATTCTCATAGAAATCCACCCAAAAGACAAGGGGACATTTTAGAAGGATCACAGCGCGAGTCTGATCTTAGGGTAAACTACGATCAAATAAATATGTGTGATGTAAACACTACTCAATTTTGTAACATATTTTATAAGTAATTTTATTCTAATTGCTTTTCAGGCTAGTGACATGTTAAAATCTCTAGCTCAAGTAGCATCAAAACAAAAGAAACTTGAATAGATGGAGGGTAAAGCAAAGGTAAATTGTCACAAATGCTTTGTACAAACAAATGAGTGCGTGTAAGGCGCGATTTTGTCAATAAATACTTTATAAACAAATCAATCAAAAATAAAAACAAATAATAAATTGAATAATAATAAAAATCATACATTCGAATTACTTATGTATATATGGGCGCGCGACCGTGCTACCATCTGGTTTAAATGTAAGTAAGTAACGAATTAAATCAAAGCTTCATTATCTCTAGTGCCATCTATCAGCTAATTCGGAACTTAAATAACATTGGAAATACTATTAGCAACTCTTTGTTATAAAGTAAATAAAATATAGAAAAGTACGAATAGATTACATGATAAGTAAAGAATTTAATTAATTATGATATAAAATAAGTTTTGGTTATGTTTAATTATTATCTAACCGGATGGTACAGAAACGTGACGCCATATTGCCGTAAAGGACTTCAGCCGCATTATCATTTAGTTGCCTACTAGTCGCGCCTAAAAAAGTTTTACTTCAATAATAATTTAGATATATTTTGTAACTAGAGATTGGTTGCAGTTTCATCACCTTCAAGAAGAATTAAAACTCAGTGGATCAGAGCAATTAACTCTTGCAACTCGTGGATACAAGATGATAAAGAAAATTAATGAAGGATCTTATGCTAAGGTATAAGAAATGAATTTTAACGTGTATTTAACGTAACATTATAAACAACATTTATTTTGTACCAGGTGTATCTATCGGAGTACAGAAATTCCAATAAAAACGACAAAGTATCAGTTTTAGCATGTAAAGTTATAGACACTAATACTGCACCAAAAGACTTCGTTAGAAGTTTCTTACCGAGGGAAATCCAAATGTTAATAAAACTGAATCATCCGCATCTTGTGCATACCCATAGTATATTTCAAAGGAGATATAAATATTTCATATTTATGCGATACATGGAACACGGAGATTTGCTGGAATTTATACTACAGAAGGGAGCCGTGCATGAAGATCAAGCTAGAATATGGACGCGTCAACTCGCACTCGCCATTCAGTATATGCACGAACTTGAATTTGCACATAGAGATATCAAGTGCGAGAATGTCTTGCTAAGTGCTAATCAGAACGCAAAACTATCAGATTTCGGCTTCGCTCGTACATGTGTAGATAATAAACTAAACTACGTACTGAGTGAGACATTTTGTGGGTCTCTCTCTTACACGGCACCGGAGATTTTGCAAGGTGCGCCGTATTATCCCAAACCTACTGATGTTTGGTCGTTGGGTATAGTTGTGTTTGTTATGTTGAACAGAGCGATGCCTTTTGAAGGCAAACAATTAAAGAATTTACGCCAAGCTCAGATTAACAGAAACTGGAAGTTCCGATCGCGCTACATTGACTCGATTTCAGAGAATTGCAAGCGTTTAATAACGTCTATGCTGGAACCGAATTATCAGATTAGAATTAAAATTGAGCAAGTAATTAATAGCGAATGGATTGCTATGGATTCTAGGTTATTAGGTATGACATTATAATTGTATCTACTAAAAAATATTCAGTGTAATTAATACATGTTAACAAGTGCTGTGTGTTATAGAATGGACACCACAAGAAACTCTAGCTTATAAGAAGGCTAGAGATGAGAAATGCCAGCTTCAAAAAAAACTTGATGTCGCAGAAGTTGCAAAGTCTGAGAAAGATGTGTCTTTACCCAATACGTCTGTTGTAAAAAATGAATGTGATTTAGATTCTGCGTCTTCTTGGTATGCTAAAGTATCATACACAAATTTTGTTTCAACGAGATGTCCATCAAAAAACTATACGAAAAACAGGTATTCAAGAAATTGTTTCATATATTTGGTTATACTAATGAAAACTAGCAAGTAAGTACACGCGTCTTCATTATCGTGGAAATAGACTTTTGTTACTTCAGAATTGTTTTTAATCTGTGATTACTTGTGGGCAGTCCTTTTATTATTTTAATTTTGTCTTTAATACTTAAACCTTTTTAGTGATTTTAAAATACCTTTGCTACTTTTTATTACTGCTGCTTAGGCTTTATAACTGTTTTATATTCTACTAGCTGACCCGCGCAACTTTGTCTGCCTGAAATCGGTTACCTACCGATACCAATTGTATTTCCAATCTCAAAAAATGAAAAAAAAACCTAGAACCATATTACAGCGATTCTCAGCGTTTTGAATTGTGAATCCAAACAATTTAAGGACTCATTTAAACATATCGACGAAAGAAAGCGGAATCGTCATAACTTGAAAAACCCAACTTAACATCAGAGCAAATTCATAACTCTTATTATATTCATAGAGATAGAAAGTGAAATGTAGTTATATAGCAAGCAATTCCAATTCTCTGTGACACATAAACAAAGTAATATCTGTTTTATTTATTTTATTATTACCCTATTGAGCCCAAAATGCAAGTTACGACATTTCCGCTCCCGTCAATACACGTATAATTTATTGAATGGCCTAGGCATGTGTGGGAGAAATTTCGATGAGGTGGACGTAGCGCCATCTGTCATTCAGTAATATCAATAATTTCGTTTTGTTTGAAATACGAACGGAACGACCCTTTTGTATCATTTAGATATTGTTCATACAAAAATACTAAAACCGTGGAAAAAATGGGTTGGTGGGGTTAGGAAGGCGAAAATTTAGGGTTATATTCGTAGGTTTTTGATGGCATAAAAAAATATAAAAAAGAAAAATATCAAACTAAATTAAAAAAAATGTGGATAGATACACTCTAATCACATAGTGATATAAGATATACTTTATGACCTATTCTTATACCTACCAATTATACATTGAAAATTTCATAAAAATCGGTTCAGCCGTTTCGGAGGTGATCGACCACAAACACCGTGGCACGAGATTTTTATATATTAGATTAAGTTTCATAAAATCAAATCGGCTGTTATGTAATACAGTCCGTACTTTTTTATGTATAGACCAACCTTATATATCTCATGCATAGCCTTTCACTAAATCTTAAAACATTCAATTCGCCGCTAGTAAAGACTAACATAGACCAGTTTTACTTTACGCAGTATAGCTTTATTTTTGTAATAATATACTTTTAAAAGATTGATTGATTAATTTATTTGTGTATTATCGCACCCATTTTTGTGATAAATATATAAATTAATTAAATAAAAGAATTCGCAATTTAAAGCATTTTTACTAATCAGGTGATGCGGAAATGGCGTTTCCGTACGACCGTAGTGAACCAGCTCTCGAACGAGTGTAAGCAACAAGTCACACAACTCATGGAGCCGGATGCAAGGGCGCGTCCCACTGCCGGCTCCATATTCTCGGGTGCTTGGATAAGCATGGACTCTAGACTCACGAGTTTGTCTATATTTAGTTTAATACATATATTAACATAGTTTTCTTAGATCTATGTATATTAAACTGTATAAAAGAAATCCATGTTTAAAGTGGATTGACTACTGGAATATCATTTCGATGTCCGCAGGTTCGAGCAATGGCTGGTACCAACGAATTTGTCGGAATTCGCGTACATTTACTAATTTATATTGTTAACACTATCGGTTGACGGTGAAGGTAAACATCGTGAGGAAACCTGAACCTGAGAAATGTTCTTGTAGTACTACTATATGTGGGAAAAATATAGAACTGTGGATTTCTCAGTTTAAAATCGCCAATACGTTGTAGGCTGGCGCGGTGATTATGTGCCATATCTTCCTTCGGGAAGAAGTCTATTACCCTGCAGTAGTTAAGAGACCCTCTTACAGGCTGATGATAATGATGTTTCGATTATAATCGATCAGGATATCGCGAAAATTACCCTGTTAATTAATACATTTAAATAAGTAAAAATAATTGAATAAAAAATTATTAAGGGGTGTTTCATCTCGATTAGGTAGTAGAACCACGCTGAACCTATTACTGGTTTCAGCATGAATGGGTCGGCTCGTTCGGGGTAGTACCACCATCTCACAGAAAACCGACGTGAAGTAACAGTGCTTGCATCGTTGCGTTTCATTTGGTTAGTGAGAGCGCCGGATACCCACCTCCCTTTACCTTTCTCCCCCTCCCCCATACCTCCCTTCCCGACGCCCCTCTCCCCCAAATACAGGCTGGCAACGCATTTGCGACTGGCATGGTGTTGCAAGTATCTATGGACGGTGGTGTCACTTAACATCAGGTGACCCATCTGTTCGTTTGCCTCCTATAATATATATAAAAAAAAAGATTTTCCATTTCCCATAATCGATAAAACTTTTGTAACTTCTAAACGGGTTATCCGACCCGTAACACCGGAGCATATTTCTTGTAGGAAATAAAACGCTATACCAAAACGGTTGTAATATTTCGATATATCTACTCCTTTAGAAGATATTCAAGGTTGAAGTTGAACTTACTATACAGTTTGATGTTCATAGATAAACGCTGAAATAATTTCAGTTGATGTCTTTTTTGTAACTTTGAATAATTAAAAATAATCCAGTCCCCAATCAGCGTTCGTAAACAAAATGTGTATTTTTAGAGCTCACCTTTTTGGAAGAATCACTTTTGAAACAAGCGCAAGAGGAGTCGCTTAATATTGAATGGCCTAGGCATGTGTGGGAGAAATTTCGATGAGGGGGACGTAGCGCCATCTGTCATTCAGTAATATCAATAATTTCGTTTTGTTTGAAATACGAACGGAACGACCCTTTTGTATCATTTAGATATTGTTCATACAAAAATACTAAAACCGTGGAAAAAATGGGTTGGTGGGGTTAGGAAGGCGAAAATTTAGGGTTATATTCGTAGGTTTTTGATGGCATAAAAAAATATAAAAAAGAAAAATATCAAACTAAATTAAAAAAAATGTGGATAGATACACTCTAATCACATAGTGATATAAGATATACTTTATGACCTATTCTTATACCTACCAATTATACATTGAAAATTTCATAAAAATCGGTTCAGCCGTTTCGGAGGTGATCGACCACAAACACCGTGGCACGAGATTTTTATATATTAGATTAAGTTTCATAAAATCAAATCGGCTGTTATGTAATACAGTCCGATTAAACAACAGACACTTTAATACTTTTTTATGTATAGACCATCCTTATATATCTCATGCATAGGCATTCACTAAATCGTAAAACATTCAATTCGCCGCTAGTAAAGACTAACATAGACCAGTTTTACTTTACGCAGTATAGCTTTATTTTTGTAATAATATACTTTTAAAAGATTGATTGATTAATTTATTTGTGTATTATCGCACCCATTTTTGTGATAAATATATAAATTAATTAAATAAAAGAATTCGCAATTTAAAGCATTTTTACTAATCAGGTGATGCGGAAATGGCGTTTCCGTACGACCGTAGTGAACCAGCTCTCGAACGAGTGTAAGCAACAAGTCACACAACTCATGGAGCCGGATGCAAGGGCGCGTCCCACTGCCGGCTCCATATTCTCGGGTGCTTGGATAAGCATGGACTCTAGACTCACGAGTTTGTCTATATTTAGTTTAATACATATATTAACATAGTTTTCTTAGATCTATGTATATTAAACTGTATAAAAGAAATCCATGTTTAAAGTGGATTGACTACTGGAATATCATTTCGATGTCCGCAGGTTCGAGCAATGGCTGGTACCAACGAATTTGTCGGAATTCGCGTACATTTACTAATTTATATTGTTAACACTATCGGTTGACGGTGAAGGTAAACATCGTGAGGAAACCTGAACCTGAGAAATGTTCTTGTAGTACTACTATATGTGGGAAAAATATAGAACTGTGGATTTCTCAGTTTAAAATCGCCAATACGTTGTAGGCTGGCGCGGTGATTATGTGCCATATCTTCCTTCGGGAAGAAGTCTATTACCCTGCAGTAGTTAAGAGACCCTCTTACAGGCTGATGATAATGATGTTTCGATTATAATCGATCAGGATATCGCGAAAATTACCCTGTTAATTAATACATTTAAATAAGTAAAAATAATTGAATAAAAAATTATTAAGGGGTGTTTCATCTCGATTAGGTAGTAGAACCACGCTGAACCTATTACTGGTTTCAGCATGAATGGGTCGGCTCGTTCGGGGTAGTACCACCATCTCACAGAAAACCGACGTGAAGTAACAGTGCTTGCATCGTTGCGTTTCATTTGGTTAGTGAGAGCGCCGGATACCCACCTCCCTTTACCTTTCTCCCCCTCCCCCATACCTCCCTTCCCGACGCCCCTCTCCCCCAAATACAGGCTGGCAACGCATTTGCGACTGGCATGGTGTTGCAAGTATCTATGGACGGTGGTGTCACTTAACATCAGGTGACCCATCTGTTCGTTTGCCTCCTATAATATATATAAAAAAAAAGATTTTCCATTTCCCATAATCGATAAAACTTTTGTAACTTCTAAACGGGTTATCCGACCCGTAACACCGGAGCATATTTCTTGTAGGAAATAAAACGCTATACCAAAACGGTTGTAATATTTCGATATATCTACTCCTTTAGAAGATATTCAAGGTTGAAGTTGAACTTACTATACAGTTTGATGTTCATAGATAAACGCTGAAATAATTTCAGTTGATGTCTTTTTTGTAACTTTGAATAATTAAAAATAATCCAGTCCCCAATCAGCGTTCGTAAACAAAATGTGTATTTTTAGAGCTCACCTTTTTGGAAGAATCACTTTTGAAACAAGCGCAAGAGGAGTCGCTTAAAAAAGAAAAGGACGTGGAAGAGGAAAGTGAAATAGAAAGGATTGCGGAATTACGTCGAAAGGTGCGTGGCAAAGGTAAATGAATCATGAATACATTTGAAACCTATCTTAAAAAAACAGATTGAATATTTTCTGGACAACTCTCGAATCAGTTGCATAGTAATAATAAAGTAGGTTATTGTTATTACAAAACTAATAATTTTTCTGTTCAGTTACTATAACTTACTTCCGGAAAGTACTAACACAATAATATAGACTCATTTAAGAATGCTTCGGTAAACTCCGCCCCAATTGTAGACACGGTATTGTAGCAGTGCTTCAATGCACTTAGTTTGTATGTCGTCACGATAAACGGTATGACGCCCTCTTTTGCCGTCATTCCTCCCTCTACACCACAGTTCGTGACTCCCTTGTCATATACTTGTACGCGTATATACTTCTTTGCTTGTCTGTGTGAGCTGCGTACTATTTTTTATCTAATATCAAATATACTTGATAGTTTTTAATTTATAAATCCTAATATTAACTTAAATGTTTCACATCTGCTTGTCGTCTGATGACGGCAAACAATTTTTTCTTAATATACATAATGACAGACTTTAATATTAACTAAAAACCTATGTTTAAAATATCTCAGCGCGTATTTAAAAGTATTCAGATTTTCTCCTTTTTTGCCCCACGGTCTCCCAATTTTTCAAGCCAGCTCTGTGCATTCAAGTAACTGATAAATGCTAACTTTTTTTCCAGAGGGTCTAAAAGTATTAAAAAGTGCTGACACAAACTACGTGAAATCTCAACAGTTATTCGAAAACAAATAATAGTAATAATAATCAACAACAATTGTGTTTATTCAATATTTATTAGAATTTTACAATTTTTAAGATTTTTAAGTTATCGTAAAAATCTTTTAATATATTATTGTACATTGATTTTTTTGTTTTTAATGATACGACAGGCTTACGAATTACAGTCGTGCACCTTTTATTAAATCGAATTATAAAGCTATGGAAGACAGGGTTCTCATACAAAGGGACTCGTAACAATTGGCACAATATGGTAATAGGAACGGGATTATGAATTACTCTAAACATTATAATAAAATGTTTTAAATTTGTAAAATATTTCAAAAAGGTTTAAAAACAGAACAAATCCTCTTACAACAATTGATATATTGTGCGTATATGCTATATAATGATTTTATTTTAATCTAAACAGAGGCCGCCATCTTAATTTATTAATCATAATTTGACGTTTGAGAATAGAAGCAAAAACTAGAAGTTAAAAATGTCTATGGGTACACATTTTTCTCTTCAATTCGAATCATTATCATTTTAAGGAAAGGGTAAGGTTGATATCTGAAGAATAATTGTTTACTAAATAATTAATTTTGAAATAGGTAAATATAGTTTTATTTGGATTTTGGTTGTTGAAAAGCGAATAACGAAATTATGTTTTCTTTCTAATTGACTGTGTTTTGAAGATGACGACCCAAAATTAGACGAATTATGGTTTTAAAACTTGCTTATATTCCGTCGGAATGAGGGATTCTGTAATAGCTGTCATAAATACTAACACCTATCTTTGATAGTTTAATAAGAAAAGCACAATCGCTTAAAACTCGATTAAATAAATATGTATTATTTATTAATTATAGTTATATATTACGTTATCTACTCGAATAATTCTTTGTAGCAAATAGAAATGAGACCAGACTAATATTGTCATCATTCAGTCGACTCCTAATGACCCAATGAACATATAACCTTAATTTGACATCATACAAAAATCATGTATGTAACATATAAATATGATACAAATACAATCTTAAATTAGGGTCATTTGTAAACTGGGAAACTACTTATAATTAAATTGCTCTAAGTACAGCGACATGATACAGAAACCTGTGATGAAAACACGTTGGAATGTCTATGGTTTGTTTTTTTTTCTGTATATAATCAGCTTCGTTCATATAATCATCTTGATTCATTCGTATCATACAAATCATAGCACATGACAGTAAAATGATTACCATTTATGTAACTTTATTAGGTATACGTTCATACATAAATAAAATAAGGTTTATATAATTTTTTAACATAAAATCGAAATTTGGCAGTTACACTCATTCGATAATCGTGATAATCGATAATAACATTATTTAGTTCTTTTTTCAACACATTACAATCCTCGAAACTTTCATAAACACTTCCGATTTAGATTTAGCACCGATAATTAGATAGTTTAATTTAAAAATCAAAAAGTACCTAACGTAATTTCGTTACGTGATTATTCATAGCCGCAATGATGAAAATTATTAAGAGCATGTATTATTATAATAGATGTGTTAATGTGTTGTCCGTGCGTTGTTGGATACGCGGGTGGTGTCCTAGCAATATGCGTGTACGATACATTATGGTCGTTATACTAATGCGCACGCGCATCGTCACGCGGGGGAGAGACAGCCGACGCGACGGCCACTGCCGCCACTAATTTTACCCTCATCGTCTGAAAATAAACAATTACAATCATCTCATAGTATTAATATCGATCCAATGGTCACAACACAGATAACACACGTGCATACACACAATAAGTACACATATGGTAGAAGGATTTTGTTTTTTTTTTTGTATCCCTTATTTTTTCGATTTTATTTTCAGCCTCCAATGTTCTACATTATTACTATAGTATTAATATGGATCAGCGATCGTGATCCAGCGGTCACAACACAGATAACCCAACACATGTGCATACACACAATAAGTACACATATGGTGGAAGGATTTTTGATTTTTGTTTTTATCCCTTATCTTTTTCAATTTTAATTTCAGCCTCCAATGTTCTAGATTATTACTATAGTATTAATATCGATAAGCGATCGTGATCCAACGGTCACAATACAGATAACCCAACACACGTGCGCACACACAATAGGTACACATACGGTGGAAGGATTTTCGTTTTTTTTTATACCTTTATTTTTCAATTTTATTTTCGGCCACCAATCTAGTTTATTACTGCCATTGTCTAGTAGGTAGTAATATTACAAGTGTCTTGTGATCATTTGAATGTTATGACAAGATGGCGTATCACAATAACCGAACCAATAACTAACTAAATAGAGTTTATTGGCGAAGACTTGTCATGTCATATTTTATTCATAATCTCGTATTATTTAACTCAATAATTTGCAATATTGGTGGCTGATTATGAAATATAGTTCGGTTCTTGAACACAATTGAAGTGGATGGAAAGTAATACCACAGAGTATGAATTCTGCGATATCCCAAAATCTCCCTAGAAAATTCTAACAAGGGGGCCACCATCTTCTCCGGACATTAAAAGTATAACAAAAAAATTGTAAAAATATTATAACCAACAGGACAATAACAGTTATAACCTAGAAGATCGGTTGCCAAAAAAAATCACATATGTTACTAATTAGACTATTTCAATTAGACATTTACATTTTTTTTAAATTACACCACCATTTTATAATGTTTATTAATAGTTTATTATATTATAACACCACTTTATTATTGATTAATATTTCCCACACCTAGTGAACGTTAAAAAATCAACCAACATGTTCCGAGTTATAATTGTTAAACCATAACCGATGGCAGTTTATAAGTACTTATGAAACAAAAGTGCAAATAAGCAAACACATTTTTCAGCAAAAAATCTATTAAACTTTTATATTTACAATATGAAAATGAGTAAGCGCAGTGACTACATTATTTGTTGCATATAAAAAAATCTAACATGTCTCACGATAAAACACGAAAATAATGTTAAATTTGTTACCAGAAATAAAATATTTGAATGTATGTTTATCTATTGAATTAAACGATACTGGCTTGTTTGGAAAACGCGTCGATCGACGTAGTTTCGAATCGTTGTGAACGACTCTTAGCTTTCGGTGAAGGAAACCATCAAGATTAAAGCATAAGATGGTAGGGACTTTTCTAAGCCCTCCTTGATAGTTACCATCCTGAAGTCTGGCAGCTGCACTTTATGAGCCAGTTCTACTCTACGCTCAACGTGTTTACAATCTAAGACCACACCGTCATTTATCATGAGATGATATTATGGGCAAACTCTAATACCTATAAAGTATTAAAATTATATGGAAAGTCTCGATTACCTATTTCCTTATCGTTTACAGTTGTAGCGTTTAATCATAATCCACTAGATGGTAAATGATGTGGTCTAATATGGTAACCAACTTTTAGCGAGGACTGGCACTCAAGTGCAGCTAAGAATTCTAAGCTTGTGGTAGCCAAAAATCATGGTTACACTATCTTAGACAACATTGTCATAACTTCGTTTAAAAAAAAACTGTAATAAATATCATTTACAAAGAATACTTGACGGGGTTATGATCTTATAGACCGTTTTTTAATTTATTATTATTATTTCGATATATTGTGCTTAACTAGTTCCAAACGGTCGACAATCGATTTATTCGATGTATCGATTAATCATTCGAGATATTTTTTAAATTTAATTTTACAATTATTGGACTGTCATATATTTAACATTTAATTCTATTGAAATTATCTTCCCTAACTATATATATTACAAAAAATGACATTATGGCAAAGTATACACCATAAAATATATCGTCAGCAAACGCATGTAATAATATTATATCTTAATACCAATTTTACAACGATTTAAATGTAGATACTAATTATATGTTGTATTAAGTAAAAATATTCGATATTGGAAAACAATTGACGAATATAAATCGATGTGTAGTTTCAATTTATCGAGTAACAAAATCGATGTATTTTCAAATAGGACATCGTCAACTTAGAATTTTTTTTTTCTCTTCCTATGCAAGTTATAAAGATATTATTAATTTGGTTTAATGATGCATAATTTTATAACGTGGCTGTATTGTGTGTTAGTGATTAGTTTTGTTAGTAGAGGCGACTTACTGGCGATGTGGGTATGTCACCTGAGCAGTCGTCGTTCAACGGGCACACGAGATCTCCCAAGTCCAACTCGTCTCTACT